>JBBBDQ010001633.1:175000-262500 GCA_037127315.1 Ascarosepion bandense | reverse complement strand
CCATCTTCTTTCTTGAAACTCGTTCATTTTTTATCCTTTCTTCAATACCCAATCTTTTCTCTCACTGTAATCCCCTGCGCACAAGTATCGGTCCCGCCTTGCTTGGTTAAAATAAAAAAAGAAAACAAAAACTATATACGTTCTATTTCAGCAGTACCTAACCACAGGAGCGCGCATCAGTGCTGGGCCGTAGACCATTTGCTACCGGGCCGCGCATCAGTGCTGGGCCGTAGACCATTTGCTACCGAACCGCGCATCAGTGCTGGGCCGTAGACCATTTGCTACCGAACCGCGCATCAGTGCTGGGCCGTAGACCATTTGCTACCGAACCGCGCATCAGTGCTGGGCCGTAGACCATTTGCTACCGAACCGCGCATCAGTGCTGGGCCGTAGACCATTTGCTACCGAACCGCGCATCTGTGCTGGGCCGTAGACCATTTGCTACCGAACCGCGCATCAGTGCTGGGCCGTAGACCATTTGCTACCGAACCGCGCATCAGTGCTGGGCCGTAGACCATTTGCTACCGAACCGCGCATCAGTGATGGGCCGTAGACCATTTGCTACCGGGCCGCGCATCAGTGCTGGGCCGTAGACCATTTGCTACCGAACCGCGCATCAGTGCTGGGCCGTAGACCATTTGCTACCCGGTCGCACAGAGAGATTTTTTTCTCCATTTTATTCACTACCGCGATCTTGTTTATAGTGTTTTGCTATGTGCGTGATCGTCAAAGAACCCTCACCCCTCGACACGTGGGAAAATTGTCCTGCTTGACACCCGGCACAAAATGGTTTTTATACCGCTGTTCTATTTAGTAGAATCATCTGTTTGTGCAGAGCAGACGTCTCTGCTTTTAAAGACAGTATATCGTTATATAATTCAACCTTATTTTGTCGAGAAAACTTTCGTGGCTGAGTCGGTCGAAAAGCTGGTCTAAGATAGTTTCGCCTACATAAGAGCACATTTGCTTTATTAAAATCTCATGGAAAACGAAGGTCGGTAGACGCAAAATGTACTATTTAAAAACAGAGATGGCTGCTCACACACGTGTTCCCAACTAAATATAACATTTAAAGTTGTAAGAAATAGTATCGAACAAAGAATGACATCTCTATTGAAAATATCTAATTTCAGAACTACAAAAATATGTTTTCAAGATCGTTATTATTGTCTATTTTTAATTAAAACCTTTTGGGAACAACATATAAATAAATCTAGCTGAGTAAATGAAAAAGAAATAAAAAAGCAACCAGTCCCTAAAATAACACCATTCATGTCATTGTGTCGGATGTTTTATTTGGAACACACGAAAGAAACTTTCTTTGATAGGATGGGAAAAAGTACACCAATCGTTGAAGTTCTACTTCGAGGTTTCCACGACCAAAGTCTTTGTTCTTTGTGTTTTTAGTTTGTTTGTCATATATACTTTTTCCTGTTTTTATTATTAATATTTTGTCAGCCCCTTCAAATTGGAGGTTGACGTCACGACCAAACGACTGGCTGTGACGAATTCTAAAAATAGCTCCGATGAGATGACATGGTTATTTGTATATCCTGAATAAACAATCTTATGGAGGCCGAAACACTTTAGTTTCGTTATGATCATGAGGGATCGTCATTGGTTTTTCTCTGAATTTAATTGGGCTGCATCGAAGCCCGCTAAAAATGCGTATAAAGAAAAAAGAAAAGCTTTCTGTGAAACCAATTCAATTTATCTGTTATAAAGAAAGATCGTAACATCAATAAAACGTTCACTTGTCATCAATATTGAATAAAAAGAAATAGCAGTTGTCAGGGAATATTTCGTCTTTTATTCACTTTAGAAGCAGATTAAAAGCGATGAAAAACATGCCACACTCACACGCACATATGAGCAATGATTTATTGGATTTTATAAATTCTTTCTATCGAAGTATATGTTATAATCATAATTATATATATATATATATATGTACCGTCATAACTTCGCGATACTCAAGTTTTAAAATGGATTTAAAAATATATATTTTTCGAAGCATTTATTTTAGTTTCAAATAAAATATATAGCTGTATTGAAAAATTAATATCAATTGACTGAAAGGTGCTGTTATTTTGAAATTGCTAAAATTGCTGATTTTAGTGCCAATTTTAGCCATCAATCATCAGAGTGTAATTCTTTTTATTAAAAACATCTTTCAAAAATAAAATATACTTTTCTGAAATTTTATTTGAGGAATATTAGCTAATTAGAAGGACCCGGCAAAAATATCGCAAGCAGAAGTTATAAAATCATAATCACTCGCTCTCCGAACCTCATGTAACATATCAAACCAGTTTTTCTAAATATTTCCCACAGACTAAATGGAAGATTATAAGTAAATCTCAAACTCTAAATAGTTTCAGAAATAGATGTAATTCATGCTTCGATAAAAATTATAATAATTTTAAAAAGAGTAGGCAGCTATTAAACCAGAGAAATGAGATCATTTTTAAATGCTGCCATAAAAATTAAATTTAAATTAAAGTGGGATTTTATTTTACCCCATTCTAATTCATCTGAAAACTTACTATCATTTTGTGTTGATTATTTTTTTGAAAAAATGTTTATGAATTATTGAAGGAGCTGGGGCTGATTTTTTTATGTGTTTGATATATAAGCCTGTATATGCGTGTATAAGTGTGTAGAAAATTGTGGATATATATGATTTTTTGTAAGGTTGTGTGTATGTGTGTACATACGTTTGTGTATATATGTGTGTGTATATGCGTTTTTATATGTGTGTGTGTGTGTGGATATATATATATAAGTATCATTAAAAATGACAGATAAGTTATTTTTTTAAATAAGTTTTCTTTATGTAATTTTTCATGTGTTCATATAATCTCTTTCTTTTCGAAACTTAAATTATATAAGAATTGTCCAAAGATTTTGTACTTTCGAGCGCTTTCGGCTATACTTTTCACCATTTTGTTTTTCTTGTAAATAAACATGCGTAAAGTTTATGCACATAGTCTTGTGTATGTTAAGTTCCGAACACTGTAATCACGTTGTTACCGTGTTCATAATTGATGACAATTCTTATATAAATAAATACGGCCTCACCTCAGAATTAAAGACAAATACTTTAAATGATATGTTGAGTTTTCTTTTATAAATATCATATTGCTCTGGATAACATCAATTTATCCTCGCCATTCACGAACTTGAAATCATTATATATATATATATATATATATATATATATATATATAGTCATCCGCAGACAATCCTCTTTCGCTGTATCACAGTTCATTAGTACGGTTAGACGTCCGACTGCTTCCAGGGTTGAAACCCGACAGAAGTGACATCACTCGGAGATTCTACCTCTTAGCTATGGGCGCTCGGTAGAGGAAGGCGAACTTTAGCGTGTTATATACAATGCGTACATGCGTGAGTAGCTACTGTTTTTAAAGTCTCCCATTTCTCCATAGTGCTCAGATGCAGGTTTTATTTGTTGAAAAATAACGAAAGACTTTATTTACGATTGTTTATTTTTTCTTCGGTTTCTTCCATTGTTCTTTTTATTAAGGAAAGTTTGAACAAAAATGTCTTCTTTTATAGTCCCTTTTGATTTTTATCATCCATTATGAAAGTACTTTTGCGTTCATATGGTTCTATCTCTAGGTATTCATTTTGTTTCTCTTGTGGTTTTCGCCTGTCAAGCCTTCCCACGTTGGTGGGTGCTGTGTAGTGTCAAATACTTTTTCTCTTTTAGCAGTGAAATATATTTTCCTTATGTTTGTTCTTAAATCGAATGGAATCTCATTAAAGCTACTTTGATTTTTACGGTTACAATTTCTAGGATTTACAGTCATTTTTCACAGTTTTTGTGGTATTGTATTTTGTTTTTATTATTTTTACAAGCATTTGTCGGATTTTTTTTTAATCGTATCACCCCGAGCAAGGCGGTAACGCCACTGATGTGCAGGGGGCTACTTGAAAGTGAGAAGATTCGAAAAGAGAAAAGCCGGAAACCACATCCTAAACAGGGAACAAGGGATGAGCCTCTTAACCTCTTCAATAGACGTGGGTGGAGTGTGAACCGGGCGATAGATAGATCTATCTACTCCAATAGAAAAAAAAAAACAAAAAAAAGAAACCAAAGTGAGAAGATTGGAAAAGAGAAAAGCCGGAAACCACATCCTAAACAGGGAACAAGGGATGAGCCTCTTAACCTGTTCAATAGACGTGGGATTTCATGTGTTTTGCTGCAGTGTTGGTTGGTTATAAAATTGAGCTATTATCGTATAGCAATTAACAGTTAATATAAATATATCGTTAACATAGCAGTTGTAAATTGTTGTTTTAAGGTAGTTTTTATTTTCTCGGGTTTACACGTATAATTCTGATTGCGCCGTGGCTTCTAACGACACCGTCTATTTGTGCGTATGCATTCTTAAGTTCAAAAGTTATCATTCTGTTCAGGAGACGCGCAAAATCTTTGCGAAGTGTTTGAAAAACATACCAAACCTTGTGAGTGAAATTAGGTAGATGTAATTGTTCGAAGCCTGTTCATGGTTACGCTAGTATGAAGTCACGTCATCGTTTGAGTGTACTGGCCTTGTTCAACTAGTGATTTCTTGAGATTATGCACTAGTTCTCAGTTACAGGAATTTGGTTCTACAGGAGGATAATGGGAATACAATGAACCGAACAATGTGAAAAATGACGAAATTTTAGTGAAAACGAAAACAAAAAAAGACACTTATACTTAACATCAAGAATAAACTGTTGACATTTCCAGGGCACATAATGAGGAAAGAGGACTTGGAAAATGTGACTCGCACAGGACAGACTGAAGGTAAGAGGAACAGAGAAAAACAACGTATAACCTACCTAGCGAGACTGAGTAAATAGATGGCGGAACAAATTTTAGGAGATATTACAAAAGAGAAATTTAGTAATAGCTGAAAAGAAAAGGAAGTTGTGGAGAATCATGATCACCAATATACTCAAGGGACATGCCACTTGGAATAATGACGTTTTATTTTTGGCGCTGGAATAGATAGATTTATAAAAGTTAATTATGATGCATATTATTTCATTGATAGTTAATTTGCTGAATAAATTATCGGCGCTCATGTGATATTTTATTCGGTTTGTAATTTTTGTGGAGTCGTATGGTGTATTTAGAGAGTAGATATGATCTAACAACTTGTTTTGGAAATATACTAGATAAGATAAATATACTAAATAAGATTCGAACGATATAGTCTTTGGCCTTCTTTATGCTTGAATTTCTAAACAGATAAACATTTTTAAACAGATAAGATATAGGCATTATATATCGCTTCTTTTTTAACCATGTCCCTCATCTTTGTAGTCTCATTTCAAGCACTTAGGTTGCAAGCATCATTGAGTCTTTTAGAACTAACAGAATCATTGCATAATAAAAAAAATGCTTCTTGCTTCAGGAATTAAAACAAATAGATATACTTTACACATTATTTTCGATGCTGTTTTACCCATCGGACTCTGATGTTCTGAGTGCAAACTCCATTAGGTAGTGTTTTAATGCCATAATGATCGGGAGCATTTTTACAACTAGAAGGGTTTTCCCTCCTTGCCGCAAGGATGTTTTGCCTGCCTATCAAAGCAATTTAGTTGTATATCAATATAAGTATCGACGCAAGGTCGAATCTGTGGGTAAAACCATCCAGAGATTGGAAGTTAGAATCGCTCAGCATGTTTCGGGCCAGGTGCGTAGACAAGAGCCGGTGATATCCGGGTGTTTGCAGACTCATGTCTCCGTAATTGGCGAGCATTTATTAAATTCTGCTGCTCACAAAACAAGTTATTCTTCTGAATTTTCTCTATATTGCACAGGGCACGGAACAGATTCCACTTGAATATATTGGAGTCTGTTATTACTAACATGCAGAGGCCTGCCCAGTGCATGCAGCAGGAATTGAAACACAAATTGGCTCTTTTCGGAGTTACTATTGTTTAACGGAGGATAGTTTTCCCCCACTCCTCTTATCCTTTATTTTACTTACGTTTTAACTTCAGTCGCTAATAATTTTTTTTTATTAGCTACTTAGTCTTAAATTACCGACGATTTTTGTACTCAAGAAGGGTCAGTCGAAGGCATCTAGAATATATATATATATATTAAACGTTGTGATACTTTTGTATATATATATATATATATATATATATATATATATATATATATATATATATCTTGGGAGTTGTACAAACCAATGGGTTAGCAGTCCACTGATTGTGGTGGTTTACTTTATTAAGAGTGCTGTTTTTATTTTTATTAAAAGTTTATAATAAAATCATAGTTTACTCCAACACAAGAGCAGTTATGTTTCGGTACTATCTTATTAGCACCTTGTCAGGCAGTGAAATATTTTTTCTGTTAGGAATCATATATAGAAGCTTAAAAACAGCACAATTTTTACCATATCCAGACAATTAAGAGGGCATTTTTGGATGATTTGTCTAAATAAAGGCCAGGTCAAAAAAGAACTTTAGTGGATATTTTAGACGATGATCACAGGTGGAAGTTACTTTGCTACATTTGTATATTTACTGTTAGCATACACGTTGTATGCTAATATATATATATATATATATATATATATATATATATATATATAGCAGATGAAATAAATTGCAAACATTGGATCTGCTTATTTTTAATAAAATTCATTCATTGAGTCGGGGTAACAAAAAATAACTGCAAAACTGTGTTGCTAAAAATCACTGTAAATTTTTTTCTTACTTCAAATGTAACAGTTAACAAATTGCTTAGCGTTCATCAGAACGTGAAAATTATACAAAATGGATTTTTTTGATTTTTATGTTGTAATATCATGGTCATGCACGTCATAAAGAATAAAAACGGTCCTTTTATAAACATTTTAGAACATTAATACATTATTCACAGCTGATTCTATTATTAATTGACGGCTTAAGTTTTTAATGAAAATTGCTTCGAGGATACTTGAGCGTGCAAGAGTTTTTGCTGGTTGTTTTTTATGAGAAGGTAGTCAATGTGTTATTGTTTGTGTCTATTAAAATGTGGAGGAAAGGGATTTTGTTATCGTTGTTAAGTTCGTATGTGAACTTGATGACAGAGGTTTTTGAAAGTTTTAGGATAATAAGCCGACACAATGCTAGCAATTTATTTAATCTAACATGTCTAAAAGAAAATTTGCTGCCTAAATTCGCATATATATATATATATTAGTCATCCACATACAAGCCTGTTTCACTGTATCACAGCTCATCAGTGTGGCTAGACACATTCACTTGCTTTTGGCCGGGATCGAAACTCGCAGATTTGTTGTCAGTCGGAGTCGCTACCCACTAAACCATAGGCGCATGGAATCAGAGAAGGGAAATTTTAACGTGTTGTATATAAGCAGTGTATACACACGCCAATCACTGAAAGAACTCAATTCATTTCTGAAGAGTCATATATTTCCCTCCTTTCACACTCAGAGTTTTGGATTATTTTTTTCATATGTCTTAATGTAAGATACTCAATTGTAGGTACATTATATATATGATATGTTCCCGTCATTTTAGACGGCATATCGATATAAATATTTTGCCGTCATTTTTGACACCACCGGCCCACTCGTTATTGAATAATAAACAAAAGAAGAAATTCTTTCTTCCTTGCACAGAATTTAATTGAAATTAAATGATTCATGAAAAAATATTTGGCTATTATCTAGCACATTAAAATAACATCATTGGTTTTCGGGATTACCGCCGCACAGGAAGGATACCATGGCGTCGTCTAGTATTGACATAATGGAGAGAATGGAAATCTTCCTAAAACCGCAAAGGAGTTGGTAACGGAAAAAACACAAACGTATCTCCTCTTTTTGTAGCATACGAACAAAAAGGTTTTTTTCAAATCGTTTGTGTAATGGAAGGCCACTTTATTATTGTTGACTATACTTTTCTTGCACAATGGTATTAGTTTACTCACGAAATTGGTTCAAGCCAATAATAGACGGAATCTCGACGTGTGAAATACGAGTTCGATCCAAACAAATTTATTTCTAACTTTTACGCCGCTTCTTCTTGACAGTCGAAGAGTAAAACAAAAACAGTTTAAAAAAAGAGAACCAGTCACAAGATGTATAAAAATTCACAAAAAACAAAATAAAAAAAAAAATATTGAAGAGTTCATCAACCGAGAACGTTAGGATTACAATCAACCTCCATAAGATAAAACCGGATATTGTTAGTATAAAAAGTAACATTGATATTTTGAAATAAACATCAATATTGATGAGATAAAATAAAAGTTTAAATATAATGTTAGTTAAGATGAAAAGTTTATCAACCCAAATATTTGGCATAAAAATATAGCAGAATATGATACTGAGAAAAAATGATATTATAAATGAAAAATATATCAAATATTCTCAGTTGGTTTGGATAAACAAATAACATCGACATGATGAAATAAAAATACATATTGATACGATGAAATAAACTCGAAATATAACAATAATTATAATGAAGAATGCATCAGCTCTGATTGTAGTGGACATCTTTCGAGGACGTAGCGCATCACTATCATTGGATCTTTCTCAAAATCTTTACGCAGGATATTGGCGTCGATAGATTTGACTTGAAACGTGAGAATTTTGATTGCACGTACCATGTACATGTCTTTACGACTTTCTTCCTTGTCGGGGTCGTTGTCATCTCCAGATGGCAAGTGATTAAGAGCATCAGCATTGCTATGGTCTGCAGTTTTACTGTACTCGATCATGATGTCAAACGTAGCCACAGGGCCAATCGAGCCAGTCGGTTGGCTGGAAGAAATGGTGTCCTCTCCAGGCTGAACAGTTCCATCAGTGGTTTATGATCAGTCACCATATTTATACAGATACTGGTAGAATTTTCAAAAGATAATGACTAGGTTTTCCTTGGATTTGGATGTAGTTTCTTTTCTGAAGATGTGATAGTTTTGGACTCGTTGGCAATTGGATGCTCACTTCCATCTGGATAGCAATGAAACAGACTGCTCCAATATTAACATTGGACGTGTCACAAGCTAGTCCTAGAGGCTTGACTGGGTTGTAATGTACAAGGACATGATCTGAAGATAGTACTTTTTTTCAACTGGTCAAATATTGCTTTTTCATCATCTCCCCACTTCCAGGGAGCTGTCTTCTTGATTAAACGGTAAAGTTGCTCGATTGTAGTGGCCAGGTTTGGGATAAAATTCCTGCAGAATTGAACCGAACCCAAGAAAGAATTTAAGTTGTCTCAAACCGTAGGAAGTGGCATTTTCATGACTGCCTCGACCTTGCATCACTGCACGATTCCTTCTGCTGATAAGATGTGAACAAGATTTTCCCATTGAGTTGTGCCAACAGGCACTTTTCACAACGGTATTGTCGTTCAAACGAGAGGGCAAATGCCTCGGGTTGCTCAAGTGGTCATTCGTGTATTGCCTGCTGACGAGCAACTCCCGGGGGCAGATCACTGGTCAGATTCTCCATCATCTGGAACGAAACAGGCACTGAAAGGATTCCGAATGGAAATCATTGTTGCAAGGGTAGTCAACGGTGAGTGCTGAGGGTTAGTCTGCGTTGACTCTCTGGTGTGAACTTGATCTGGTTGTATACTCCTGGTGAATTTCGCCTGACTGACGTTGCATGTCACTCTCGAACTTGAAACGTTCTCACACAATGAAACGTTTCGGGTCAATTGTTCTTTGAGAAAGCTGACGATTTCCTCTATCGTCAGCTCGTTAATATCTTTGAGCGGATTCTGTTGAGTAGCCAGATTCGCCAGTTTCTTTTATAGATGGCAGCAGTTTGATTTGTTGATTAATTGTTAATTTCTCACTTGAGCCTTGCACTGTTCAGACACGTCGTTGTCAACAACATAAGTGCAGAATATTGACCAGTCATCAGGCAACACTTCTGATGTTGAATTGATGCGAGGTAACAATTAAAATAACGAGAAAAATTATATTAAAAATGAAGAATATATGGAGCATAATTAGTTTGTTAGGATAAAAAGCAACATTGAAGGGATGGAATAAAAATCAATATTGAAATCTAAATACAATTTTTTTATTCATTATCTCACCACTCTGTGGCTATACACTCTTCATTATTACTATTATGCCATTACTAGTTTGACTTTATCTTATTATTATTGCCTTTTTATGGATATCACTAAATCTACATAAGCATCAAGAAATCAAAATCAAAATATTTTTCTTTCTTTATTACACCGTTCTCTGTCTACACACTCATCATCATTACTTTTCTGCTATTACTAGTCTGACTTCATCTTTTCATGGATAACACTGAACCTCTTCATTAGCTGTAAAAAAACCCACCAAAAATATATTTTTTGTTCTTTATATCTTTGTGTCGATACACTCTTTATCATGACATATTATTATCAGTTAGTATGATTATTATTATCAGTTAGGTATGGTTATTATTATCGTTAGGTATGATTATTATTATCAGTTAGTGCTGATTATTATTATCAGTTAGGCATGGTTATTATTATCAGTTAGGCATGATTATTAATATCAGTTAGGTATGATTATTATTATCAATTAGGAAGGATTATTATTATTGTGTTAGGTAATGATTATTATTATCGTTAGGCATGATTATTATTATCAATTAGCATGATTATTATTATCAATTAGGCATGATTATTATTAATAAAAGTTAGGTATGATTATTATTATCAATTAAAGATTATTATTAATGCTTAGGTAATGATTATTATTATCAGTTAGGCATGATTATTATTATCAGTTAGGCATGGTTATTATTATCAGTTAGGCATGGTTATTATTATCAGTTAGGCATGATTATTATTATCAATTAGGCATGATTATTATTATCAATTAGGTGCGATTATTATTATCGCTAGCATGATTATTATTATCAGTTAGTATGAATATTATTATCAATTAGTGGGCATGGTTATTATTATCAGTTAATAAAGATTATTATTATCAGTTAGGCATGATTGTTGATGAATGGTTAGGCATGGTTATTATTATCAATTAGGCATGATTATTATTATCAGTTAGGCATGGTTATTATTATCAGTTAGGCATGATTATTATTATCAATTAGGTATTGTGATTATTATTATCAATTAGGAATAGTTATTATTATCAGTTAGGTGCAAGGACGTTATTATTATCAGTTAGGCATGATTATTATTATCAGTTAGGCATGATTATTATTATCAATTAGGTATGGCTATTATTATCAGTTAGGCATGATTATTATTATCGTTGGGGTAATAATTATTATTATCAGTTAGGTATGATTATTATTATCCGTTAGGCATGGTTATTATTATCAGTTAGGTAAAGGTGATTATTATTATCAGTTAGTGCTGTTATTATTATCAGTTAGGCATGATTATTATTATCAATTAGGCATGATTATTATTATCAATTAGGCATGATTATTATTATCAATTAGGCATGATTATTATTATCAATTAGGCATGATTATTATTATCACTAGGCATGATTATTATTATCAGTTAGGTATGGCTATTATTATCGTTAGGCATGATTATTATTATCAATTAGGATGATTATTATTATCAGTTAGGCATGATTATTATTGTCAGTTAGGCATGGTTATTATTATCAGTTAGGCATGGTTATTATTATCAGTTAGGAATATTTATTATTATCAATTGTGTTGGATTATTATTATCAGTTAGTATGACACATAATGTGTTAGGCATGATTATTATTATCAATTAGGCATGATTAGTTATCAATTAGGTATGATTATTATCAGTTAAAGCATTATTATCAATTAGGCATGATTATTATTATCAATTAGGCATGATTATTATTATCAATTAGGTACGATTATTATTATCAGTTAGGCATGATTATTATTATCAGCGTTGGGGCATGATTATTATCGTTATGGGTATGATTATTATTATCCGTTAGGTATGGTTATTATTATCGTTAGTAATGATTATTATTATCAGTTAGTAATGGTTATTATTATCAAGTTAGGTATGATTATTATTATCAATTAGCAGCGATTATTATTATCAATTAGGTATGATTATTATTATCACTTTAGGTTGTGATTATTATCAATTAGGTATGATTATTATTATCAATTAGGTATGATTATTGTTATCAAAGTATAGTAATAATAATATTATCAATTAGGTATGATTATTATTATCAATTAGGCATGATTATTATTATCAGTTAGGGATGATTATTATTATCAGTTAGGTATGGTTATTATTATCAGTTAGGTATGGTTATTATTATCAGTTAGGCATGATTATTATTATCAATTAGGCATGATTATTATTATCAATAGGGTATGATTATTATTATCGTTAGCATGATTATTTATTATCAATTAGGTATGATTATTATTATCACTAGTAACATTATTATTATCAGTTAGGTATGATTATTATCAATTAGGCACAGATTATTATTATCAATTAGGCATGATTATTATTATCAATTAGGCATGATTATTATTATCAGTTAGGCATGATTATTATTATCAATTAGGCATGATTATTATTATTAGTTAGGCATGATTATTATTATCAGTTAGTAGCGATCTCATTATTGTTATCTTTTTAATCATAGAGTCTACTTAATCATCAAGAAATAAAATCAAAACATTTTTTGTTCTTTATCCGACTACTCTTTGTTGAGACACTCTTCATTACTTTCACGTTGTTACTAGTTTGATTTGATCTTGTTATTGTTGCCTTTTTATGGCAGCAATTAAGTCTACAAAATCATTAAAAAATGAAAATGTATATATATATATATATATATATATATATATATATATATATATATATATATATATATATATATTTAATGAAATCGTATCATCCAATGTTTGTGTAGCTCATCTTCATGTACGGTGACTTAACCAATTCGTGCAATCATTGTATCACCTTTGTTCAGACACTGACACATTCATCCTGCTAATTCATTCTATATTTTTAGTATTTTGCTGTTAGGAAATTCTTGAATTATGAAAGACAAAACGGCCGAAATACATTTCCCAAAATAAAATTTATCACGAATTTTAGATTCTCAGAATATTCTGATTAATACCTAAAATCAGTTGTTTGAAAATCTAACCAAGTGGCACTAAATATAGAATCCGGGAAAACGTTGTACGAATTATAAAATGCCGCATCCGGTTGAGCAGATTTCAGAAATGAATGATTTCCATTCTTCTGAGACGAACGAATTACGAATATCCAACTCAGTTGTGGTTGCAAAATGTAAATAATGCGATCAGCGGAAAGAAAACCCAGTCATATTTCGTCTCTTCGGAATTCGTTTACTTTGATCAGGTTGATGACGGTGCAGATGATGCGGTTAATGAAATATCTTGGTCTTACTTTCACTGTTCTTTGAGAGGCATGTCTCGATTTGGTGCGAATCGAATATGAGGGGAAAATATTTTTAGAAATGCCGACAGGGGGTTTTTCAGTACAAACAAAAATAAAAGATGAAAACGAAAGAATATGCCGATAGTAATTCCATGCCGTTTCAGGGAAACATTTCAGCCTTTGAATAAAATTAAATTTACGATCGTGTAGGGATTGGCAACCCATCCTTCAATAGCATTTTCCCCTTGCACTAAATATATACATGCGATACTGACATGCCCTAATGTCAGCGGCTTCATTGCGATGTCTGTGTATTTTCAGGCATAATTTGGCGATAAGAAAATAACTTTTGATTAGATATAAAGTAAAACTGAAAAATAAACGCATCGATTAACCCCTTCCTCAGGCATTACCTTACCTTGGGTTTAATCCTTTGTACCCCTTAAACGGTCCCAAAAGGGTAAATACAAGAAAAGCGTGAAGAATCATTGTCCATTGCCTTCATTACACGAGGGAATCCCACTTAAAACTTGGCTGTGTGCCATATTCCGTTCGAATTTTTGAACGAATAATCCCCATAAATGAATCAATTTGTTTTAAGTTATTTTGTGACTAATTCGTTAAAACGGTTTATGCGTTTCTACATGACTAATTTATTCATACGTTTATTTAGCGTGCGCGCGCACGCACACACACACACACACACACACACACACACACACACACACACACACACACACACACACACACACACACACATATATAATTATTATTATTAATCAGTAATTGGTCAGAATTAAATTACAACATTATTGTTGTATTCAAAAGTGCCCAATATATAATGCAGAGCTTTTAAATATTTTTATTCGGAAGTTAGTCGATTACGCAACCATAGTTTTAACGTTTCGATATCTTCGGGAGATAGCGAAACGTTGAAAACCAAGGTTGTTTAATCGACTGACTTCCGAATATATATATATATATATATATATATATATATATATATATATATTAATACAGGTTTCATTGAATAATATAGACAAGTTCTGTCTATTTATTTTGTGTAAGATCCGTTCGTATGATCTGATTAGCTTGATAGTGTTGTCATGGAAAGACGCCAAGAAATCGCAATAATTGTTGACTTTTTTATCAGGTCTGAGCTTTCGGCTTACATAAGCCATTCTATGTTCACTGAAAATTAAATGTTCATCCTTTGATAATGGCTTTTATGTAAAGCTCAGACCTGATAAAAAAATAAACAATTATTGCGATTTCTTGTCGTCTTTCCATGACAACACTATCAAACGACACCTTTGCCACTTTTTCAAATAAAAATGAATCTGAAATTTTTTTCAGTAGACTGAACTCCTTACACAAGGCTTTGTCCTTCACTATGGAAGTGGAGAAGAACAATCGTTTGCCCTTTTTGGACGTTCTTATTGAGCGTAGTAGAGGGTTTTTACAAGTATTTATCGCAAACCCACCTTTACTGGCCTGTATATGAATTGGTGTGCGTTTGCACCTACACCAAGAAAAATGAATCTTATCAAAACCTCGGTGTACAGGACACTCAAAATTTAGACTCTGCATCTGAGAATATCAGCGAGATTTTCCTTAGTAACGACTACCCGGAATCCCTTATTAATTATATTATTAATAAGAAGACTAGTGAATTTCATTCTCTTAAAGTCCTGGGGCCTTCCAAGTGTCCGGTTTATTTGAAGGTTACTTGGATTGGGGATAAAGTTTAGTTAAGCAGGTTTCTGGTTGTGTTCCGTCTGTTGCTCTGCGGTATATCTTTGGGACTAGGTCTGCGTTTCCGTCTTTTAGTCAAAATGAATTGCCTTACATCAAATTGAGAAATTTGAGATATGAATTTAATTGCCAGTGCGCTGCTTGTTATGTGGGGCGTGCAGCCTTACATTTGGAAACAAGAGTTAATCAACATGTACCTTCGAAAATACGATTAGGCAAAATAGGTAGCATGTGTTGTCTTCCCTCTACCAATATGTAATCGGCTATTGCTCAACCCCTAGTAGAGAATATAGCCTGTGCTATGTCGTATAGGAAAGAGTGGTTCAAAATTCTACATGTAGCTGGTTCCAATAATCAATTAAAGATTTTGGAATCAGTCTGCATATCTTTACGTAAACCTTCTCTTTGCCGGCAAAAGGATTTTGTTTAGTCGCTTCATTTGTTGGGGGATATTTTATTTTAACTGTTCCTCGATAATTATTTACACGAGATTTCTACTCCCTTCGTTATATATATATATATATATATATATATATATATATATATATATTTATTTATTTATTTTAGCGTTACCCCTTTTTTTTGCTTTTCATTTTCGTTGCTGTATTTTCGTTTGATTTGTGACTCCAACGATTTTCTCCTGATGAGATGTTCGACAAAAGAGCTCTTGAGACTGTTAATAAATTCCTTGTTTTTAAAGTAGTGTACAAATTTTGTACCTCCAAACATTTGTTTACATATTTAAGGAAGAGGTACACATATGAACAAATTAAAGAACTGAATAGTCTATCGAGATTAAAGAGCAAAATTAGGCTATTAAGATTATCTATTTTGTTTCAACGTTCTTGCTTAGAACAAGATGTAGCACCACTCTTTATATATATATATATATATATATATATATATATATATATATATATATAGTACTATGCGAAAGTATTAGGACAAGAACTATTTTATATTTTATGAGGCATTAAAATAAAGTTTAAAATCAACCCTGTCCTAACTCTTTTGCACACTACCGGAGTGTGCAAAAGTATTATGACAGAGGTGATTTTCCTAAATACCACACTGAAATTCAAATACAGGGTGAAAAGCCAAGTAAATTGATAATAAATATTGATTATTTAAAACTAGGTGTAAAAGAAATGCATTAAAAACAAGTTATATTTAATTTTTCCGATGTTCTATTAAACAAGTTATTTTGAAAATACTCTATTGAACATCTATGCGATATTTTGCATAAAAAATTGATAAATCTAATGTTACTTCGCAAAACACACTTTGAGAACAAATACAAGCTGCTTGGCAGGAGATACCATTAGATACATTGAAGAAGCTTGTGATGTCAATGCCTGACATAATGAAGGCTGTGATCAAAGTAAAAGGCTATTATACTAAATATTAAATTTATTTTGTACCAAGTATTTTTTCTTGTTAAAGCATTTGTTGAGTAAATCAAATATAATTCCTTCAATTGAATTGTTTTTCTGTCAGTATGCCTCATAAAAGATAAAATAGTTCTTGTACATTTTCACAGTATATATATATATATATATATATATATATATATATATATATATATATATATATAATTTGTGAGAGATGAGTTGCCGTCTAAATTTCGTAAGAATTTAATTTTAGCAGATATATTTACCAAAGGTACACAAAAATATCTTGAAATATTACTGAGTAAATTTATTCATTAAAATTGCCATTGGCTTTAACCATGGCCTCCGAACGATTTCGGTAGAAGATTTAAGTTGGTGACTGTTGCCATAATCCTTTGATTTTCAACCACAACTTTGATCTCAGGAATGCCACATTTATCCAAAGAGGGAGTAACTGACGGAGAAGAAAAAAGTCTTGAGAGTGTCGCAACGGTGGTGCCGCATTGGTGGTCTGCAAATTGTGCCAAGAAGAAACGCAACATCGAGGTGCCTAGTTCGAATTCCAGTTGAATTACTTGCATTCACTTACACACAACTACCCTTGGGAAAGGTATTAATCCGTCTCTTCCCTCTAGTTATAGGTTAAATAATAGGACAGATTGCATTCTATAGCCTTGGCTGGCAACTAGTCTACCACAGAAAGCGATGGCAACCTAATGCGAGAAAATCTTCTGCCCAGTCAGTCATGTCACTTTCGAGACATGAACGCTTAAAGCTGGTATCAAGCATGACACTTAACTGACTGAATATTTAGAATGTTTAAATTTTTAACTTCCTTATTAAACCACCAGTAAATTAACTTTGTAAGATTTAATTCCCATGAGAATCGAGTGAACTTAAACTTAAATCTATTATACTGTCACTTTAAAATATGCACCTAGTGATTGCATAACACATGAAACTCCGAGTCGGTCATAGACTTAGTATAATACGTATACTTATATATATATATATATATATATATATATATATATATATATATATGTAAGAAAAATTAAAGCTGACACGTTATTTCATAGTAAATCGGAATTATAGGCCTATTTCAGGCCTTTATTTTTCTTTATTGTAAAAGACGGAAGCTGATGATGGTTCGCCTGAAATAGGCCTATAATTCCGATTTACCATGAAATAACGTGTCTGCTTTAATTTTTCTTATATTTGCTCTATATGTATTATATACATATATATTTAGAGCTCTCTTAGAGAGTTATCCTACCTCTGTATGTACAGGATACTCCTTTGGATTCTTCTATATCTACACCGCATGCTGATATATATATCAGGTGAAGAGGCTCATCCCTTGTTCCTTGTTTAGGATGTGGTTTCCGGCTTTCCCTTTTCCAATCTTTTCATTCCTACGTAGCCCCCTGCGCTTCAGTGGCGTTACCGCCTTGCTTGGGGTGATATGATTAATATATATATATATATATATATATATATATATATATATATATATATATATATATATATAACTCCAAGCACTTTCGGCGAATACTTTTGTGTTTGTATTCTATGCTGTGTGGCAGAGTAGTTGTAATTTCATGTCAAAGCGACTTGCCGAATGTTCAGAACATATACAGTACGTTTGGACTGGTTTCAAAGCAGGCAATATTAAGTATAACTTTCTAGTGTTTTATAAAAAGTGCTTCTTTAAACGTCTTTTACAATTAGATGTTTTTAAAACATCTACAAGGATTTTTCTTATGCGTGCGAGGAGTTGGGTATGAAGGTTTAAGTGCTTCCTTACTCAAGTGCTTTGTTAACATCTACTTAAATAGCCTGTCGTATGACCAATGTATTTGAGGTCTTATCTTTATTACAGGGCCTTGCACTGGACAATAAAATTGATTAATTACAATGGTGGCTTAATATTTTGACTGCTCTATTGTTTTTCTGATATTTTTTGTTTTTGCTTCTTTTTCTTTTTAATGATTTGAGAATAAAAATTGCGACAACAGAGTTAATTGCACGGAGCATTAATATGACTGTTATCTCGACAGAAGTGTCGATGCACGCGTCAAAAACTGTAAACCGTAAACAAGGATTGTTCTGGTTGTAAAAGAGCTTAATATCTAGGATATAAAATGTAAATACAAGCAGTGTGGACACAGTGTTCACCAACGAATGGCAACTGTCTCTTTCATGTTGGAAATCAATTTTCATGCCATGCCTATCCGTTTTTATCTCAGAGAGACACAACACACGCACACAAGCAAACTCTTATAAATGTGAAGATTTATTTAAATTTATTTGTTTAAACACTATTTTTAATGGATACTTGTAGAGATTGAATAAAAATACGAAATTAAATAAAAAAAAACACCAAATAAAATAAAAATACAAAATAAAATAAAAACTACGAAATAAAATAAAAATACAAAATAAAATAAAAGTACAAAATAAAATAAACATAAAAATCTCCCATGAGTCCTTTGACAAGAAAGACAATTTACGCATGTGCAAAAAAAAGAGGCTTTCTGGCGCCAAAAATAAACTCTGTTTCTTTTTCTGTTGAACTTTGACTGGTAAAGACGTGCCGACTGTTCGGGAAGGAATTTTCCCAACAAGAGGTCGTTGGAATCAAAAAAATAAAATCAGTGTCCAAACTGTCCCTCTAGTGTCTCTGTATCTTTCCTTTTCTCTTTGCCTATTTATTTCAGCGACGAAAGCTATTCGACAAGTCTTGGATGTTTAGGTGAAAGAACCAACCCAGCAGTAATCGTCATCACATTCATATACTCGTATTTGAATGTACACTCTGTTTTTCTATAATTAAACAGTACATTTTTAATTATCCACCTGCCTAAATATTCGGGGAAACCTTGTTTGGTCGGTGAATATTGAAAAATATACTGTTTAATTATAGAAAAAACAGACTATCCACCCAAATACGAGTATCCATTAAAAATTAATGCTTAAACAAATAAGTTTAAATAAACATGTCGGTTAATACCAATTTCATAAGTTTCCGTAAATTTCCGTAAAAAAAAAATGTGAATATGCAAATATGAAAGTGCATGTTTTTGATGGGAGCCATTTTTTAAAATTTTGTTGAAAGGCTCATACATTTCCGGTTGGGCTGAGAATATTTCCACATCACTTCATTTATAAACGAGTGTTTTCTCGTGATGAGCAATTCACTTGAATACACACTACCCATCCCACTGCATAAACATCTCGTTGAAAGAACAAAATTCTGCGCACAACTATGTCTTCCTTCCTTCTTTGCTTAGAACTCAAAGTTGTCAGAAGCCAATTGGCGGCAACCCACACAAAATTAATTCTTTACCTCATTTTTATTTCCTTAAATTTTTGTGTCTTATCCCAGCATGCTTTTCATCAAAAGAGATCCTGTGACATCACAAAGTCCGGACACAATCATTTTTGGTTGAGGCGTGTGGGATAAACAAGAATTTCCACAGGGATATTCACTAAAATGCAAGCTAGGAAGATTGTACAGTGACAGTTTTTTAAGAGGAGAGAGTTTGATTGTCTTGAAAAACAACACTTGAAATCCTGGTTTTGACATTAAAATTATCTTTTTATGGTTGAAGGCTAGGGAGAAAACTGGAGTTAGGATGATTGCATTATGGGGATTTTGTAAGTGAAAAAGCCTAACTTCAGTGAAGATTGTTATTTAGTCTTGGCTTCTAATTCATCCTTAACATCAAGAACTGGCGGTAATTAACAGTATTGCTGGTGCTTTTGCCGTTTTCCAAAATACATTTACCGATTGCCGGGGAGTGACGCTTCTAGTTTCGTTTCTATAAGAAGTAAGTAGCCATTTTAAACGTGTATAAAGGCTGTGATGGGTAACTTATCGCCATATTATTTTTTTATTTTGCGCATGTGCGTTGTTTATTTTTTATTTTGTCGACTGTACAGTATAGTAGGGTCAGTTGGGTAGCATATGTGAGAAAAATAGCATCATGAAGCAATTCACTCTGTCAGAAACTTGGAATTGGAACAATTTCTACGACTATATCACCCCATCCATCTGGTCACTTAACTCCTCAGACTGAAACCCTATTGATTATTATGTGTGGGGTGCATTTGAGCGACCAACAAAATCCCTTCTGCCAACAAAGATGAATTAGAGGCAAGGATTATGGCAGCATTCACCAACATAAGCAAGGAGACCGTCCAGATGAATTGCAGGAGATTCCGAAATCATCCAGAAGTATGGTTGAAGTTAGTGACGATATTATTCAATAAATTTAGTCTGTATTGTTTCAAAATCTCTTTTGTGTAGTTTTGGCAAGTATATCTGCTCAAATTAAATTTTGTATAATTTAGACGACAATTCATCCATCGCACCCTATATATATATATATGTGTGTGTGTGTGTGTGTGTGTGTGTGTGTGTGTGTGTGTGTGTATATATATATATGTATATGTACGCACGCTAAACAACCGTATAAACAAATTAGTCATGAAATGGAAAAAAAAAAATCAGTTTTAACGAACTTGTCACCAAAAAGCTTAATACAAATTGATTCATTTATGGGGATTACTCGTATGACAACTTGAACGGAATTTGTGACACGGCCGTATTTAAAGTGGGATCCCCACGCGTAATAGAGGTAGTTAGCCTTTTGGGTACGTTTCAAGGGTACCAAACATTAAACCGACGTTGAAGTAATGCCTGAGGAGAGGGTTAATTGATGCGTTTATTTTTCACCTTTGTTTAATATCAAGGCGAACTAAAGGTTTCGTCTTTCCAGATATTTTTGTGTAGCTTTGGGAAAAATAACTGTTAAAATGAGATTTCAGTATTATTTTCATTTTTGCATAATTGGTCCCACAATTCACCCATCGCACCCTCCACACACACACACACACACACACACACACACACACACACACACACACACACAGATATATATAAACATATATATATATATATAGAGAGAGAGAGAGAGAGAGAGAAAGGGAGAGAGAGAGGGAGAGAGAGAGAGGGAGATAGAGATAGAGAGAGGAAATAATGACAAAGCCGTAAAAACGGAGAGAAAAATGGAAAAAAAAATTATTTAATTATTGTAGAATATTAAATAGTAAAAATGGAGAGCTCAGTGGATATTATCCAGAGCAATATTTTAATTTAACACAGAATATACATATATAATTGTGTGTGTGTGTGTGTGTTTATATATATATATATATATATATATATATATATATATATATTAATCATATCACCCCAAGCAAGGCAGTCCACTGCTACTATAGCGCAGGGGGTTACATAGAGCGATTGGGTCAGAGGGATGGTGATAGACGAGTTAGGAGGTACGTAGGGAGAACGTTGGCGAGAATGGGTGCGAGTTAGTGTGTTAGGAGGTGTCTATTGACCTTACATTTAAACTCCTGGAGGTTGTAGCCGTCGGGGAAGCAATCATGCAGAAGGGAATTCCACAGGCGGGAAGTGCGAGAAAAGAAGCTGTTGGAGTAGAAATTGCGGTTACATTTCATCGGTTTCACTGAAAAGGGGTGGGACCTAGTTGCCAATCTAGTATCTCGTGCAAATTCACGTCTAGGGGGCACCAGTGATTTAAGTTGATCCGAGCAGAAGCCGTGAAAGTACTTATAGAAGAGGCACAGGGAAGCCAGGTCATGCCAGTGAGAGAGTGACTGCAGGGGGTCAGCTAAGTCGGTATCGATCACATTACAGATTCTCTACTGTATTTTGTCAAGAAGCCCGAGAAGAATAGCAGGGTCACCCGACCAGATGTGGCAGCAGTATTCAATACACGGGCGGACGGTAGATTTATATATGTGCAGGATAGATTCAGGCGGAAAGAATTTCCGGACCCTGCACAGAGAGCCAACTTTCATAGCAGCGGATTTAGCAATGGATTCGACGTAGTCATTCCACTTGAGGTCTGCTGAGAGTGTCAGGCCAAGCAGGCGTAGTGTTTTACTCTCTGGGAGGCAAGCCTGTTCCATGCTAATGGCGGGGGGTGCGGTTGTCTGTGGTGGTTAATTGACAGCAGCTTCGTTTTGGAAGATTTGAATTTTACGAGCCATTTCTTACCCCAATCCACCGCGGATTGGAGGTCCTTTTCAAGCTCGGCAGCGAGGTTAGCCTTGTCACCAACACCAGATTTTTGATCGAGGCGAGAGTAAACTGTGGTATCATCGGCGTACATACATTCCTGATCAAACTTTTAAGACCACTTAAAAATCAGTTTGGTTGTGAATACCAAACATGGGACGTTGAGAAGTGGAAGAAAGTCCTGTTTTCTGATGAGAAAAAATTCAATCTAGATAGTCCTGATGGCTTCCAACGATATTGTCATAACAAAAACATGCCTCCTGAAATTTTATCCACACGTCATAGTGGTGGAGGGTCCCTAATGTTATGGGGTGCCTTTTCTTACAGAGGGACGATGGAGCTCCAGGTGGTGCAGGGTTGTTAAATAGTGCCTGGTTATGTTAGCATGCTACAAAAAGCATAATTGATGATGGAGGGCCATCGTTTGTATGTGGATGGATGGTTATTCCAACAGAATAATGCTGCAATCCACACTGCAAGACGGACCTTGACCTTTCTACAAGAAAATGGGATCCATCTCTTGGGACATCCTGCATGTTCACCAGACTTGAACCCAATTAAAAATGTTTGAGGATGGATGACAAGAGATGTTTATCGAAATGGCAAACAATATTCAACAAAAAATGAACTTCGTGAAGCCATCTTCAGAAGCTGGGGTAACATCCCCCGCACCTTAATGGAAACGCTTATTTCTAGCATGCCTGACAGAATTTCTGAAGTCATCAAAAGCAGTGGAGGTAGAACTCATTATTAAATTTGGTTGTTGAATGTTTTCATACACTTTTCATACACTTTTTGTACAATTTGGTAGAAATTTTGTCTCTGGTCTTATAATTTTGATCATGTGTAAATCGCCTCATTTTATAAAAATGTAAATTTCTAAATAAAATGTTTGGAATGTAGCTTTTTGTTTCCATAACATTTTAGATTGTAGTATTGGTAACCTTAAGTGGTAGGAGTTTAAAATCTATCTGCAAAAAAAAAAAAAATCTTTTTAAAGATTTTTAAGTGGTCTTAAATTTTTGATCAGGAGTGTACCTACTTGGGATGTTATGGCATCGGGGAGATCATTGATGTAGATTAGAAAGAGCGTAGGACCTAAGATAGAGCCTTGGGGGACACCAGCGTTTGTAGGATAGTTCTGAGAGGCATGTCCGTTTAATACCACCTTCAGAGTGCGGTTAGAGAGGAATGACTGGATTAGGTCCAACAAAAGTCCAGTTATGCCGTAGCTCCGCAGTTTCCGTAGAAGGCCGGCATGCCATACTCTGTCGATATAAAATTAGCTTGGCGCAGAGAGTAAATAATTTTAGGTGAAGGGTGGAGGTGTATACAAACATTGAGGCAATACCCACACCAAATCACACAAATACAAAAAATCTTAAAGGAAAAACATATAGAAGGACAAACAAGAGAAACGCACAGAAAATAAACGTAAACAAACACACAAATCTCAGAGGCCAAATATGCACACAATAATATACACAATTTACGCAAAACTAAAAATAACCAAAATAAATAAGAAATACCAATGTAATTGTAAAACGAAAAAAAATGGACCTATATAGCATAATATACTTATAGTCACAAATAATTAAGAATCACAAAGATTTTAAGAACTTAAAAATAACAATATAAGAAAAATTAAAAATTCACAAGGAAAAGTTTCACAAAAATAAGAAAAAAGATTCACAAAAGAAAATGTTCACAAAGATTATTCACAAATACAAAAAAAAAAAAGAAAATAAAGGAAAAGGAAAAACAATAAAAAATTATAATTGTTTTCTGCGCTAACCTATTTTTTTATTTGAAAATTTGAAATTTATAATTATTTCAAAATTATCTCCTGTAAATGTTGGTTAAAAGTTTTTTTAAATGTTGCTGCTACACTCATAATAAATTTTGTTCAGTGTTGGTTGCTTGTTTTTGATATAAAGAGCATCGAGAATGCATACACGTTTAAAATGGCTTTATCAAAAATTAGAAATGATTGAACGTGAATAATTAAAATAACGAAAGGAATTAAATAAATTCGAGCTGAATTATTGGCATGTTAAAGCGAGCTTCTTTTTAAATAAAGTGAAAAGAACTATAAGTCTAAAGAGAATTATATATATATATATAATTTTCACAACCAACGTCCAACATTGCCTGATGACGAGATTCTATGTCAAACCATAGAATTTTCCGTGTCGCAATGTATTATTAATTCATAATTATATATATATATATATATATATATATATATATATATAATTCTCTCTAAACCTATAGTTCTTTTCATATTTCACTTTTTCACACATACACACGTATATATATATACGCATCGCTCATTAGGTAATGAATGACAGTAATCTAACTACTGACGTATGTGTACATGATACATCACACGCTAAAAGTCTGTCTCCTAGCTCAGAGGTAGAATCGCCGACTGACGTCAATTCTTTCGGGTTTCAATCCTGAGTAAAAGCAATCGGATATCTAGCCGTACTGATGAACTGTGATACACCAAAACAGATCTGTCTGCGGATGACAATATATATATATATATATAGAGAGAGAGAGACTAACCCGTAAAATAGTTCTTTTCACACACACACACACACACACACACACACACACACACATATATATATATAGAGAGAGAGAGAGGAAATAATTTATACGTTTAAAATACGTAAGGCTTTTTTTCATTTTAACTAAAATAAATTTATAAGTTTATTTATAAATTTATAAGTCATTGTTTCAATGATGTCAAATCTTTGACAATATATTTTAAATTCAGACAGTAGGTGGAAATACGAAGAAAAGACTTATCAAAAAACTATGATGAAAATATAATAACACTTCTCAGAAATTTAGACCAGATATTTTCTATGAAAAATTTTATCAAAATGAAGGAATACATTTTTCTTCATCTTTTCAATAAATATTTTTCAACCGAAGTTAATTACGGTCGACTTTGGTCATTATTTAGATGGAAGACCACTTTGGAACACAATGGCTTGATAAACCAAAAAACAAAAAAAAAAAACAAAAACAAAAAAACAATGAATAAATATTTATAACCTTAACAGTTTATAATATTTTTCTAACCGCAGAAACAAGATAAATCATCAGCTTGTTAAATCCAGTGACTGTTGTTGTTGCAGTATCATCTTTAATGAAAATATTGATCTAAAAATTGTTGGCAGACGAGTCAATGAGCAGATCTACGAGTAAGTGTGTCACCTATATTTCTTACTATTGTGAGGGAAAAGGGCAGAGTGACATGTTGTGCCGAGAATGAAGTGAACAAGACTGACCTCAAGAATAGATTTTATACGAACTTGTGTCTATCGTTGTGAGAACGCATGCTGGAAGGATATCGTGACTTTATGGTATCATTTTATGGTATACGGCATTAGATAAAAGCTAAATGCATTTTTTTTTTAATTCGTCAATTTAAATCCTATGGATTTTAATGGAAAGGAATCTAATACAAAGCGGTAGATAAAGTGGCTACTGGTGAAAGATGGTTACTTTTTTTATAACTCATTGATGAAAATAGTAGATAAAAATCAGTAATTAGAAAGGGTGGCTAAGTGATATGTCGAGTTTAGATGTTTGAGTTTTTTGATCAGCTTGAGTGACCAGGTGTTTTAACACGGCTAGGTGACTGAGTTTTTTGACTAGTGTAGGTGGCGGAGTGTTTAATGAGTTTAGGTGACTGAGTTTTTGGACGAATTTAGGTGGCTGAGCGTTTTGACAAATTAAGTAACTGAGCGATTTGAAGAGTTTAGGTGGCTGAGTTTTGTGAGGAGTTTAGGTGGTTGATTGTTTTGACGAGTTTAGATGGCTGAGTGTTTTGACGAGTTTAGGTGACTGAGTATCTTAACGAGTGTAGGTGATTGAGTGTATTGACGAGTTCAGGTGGCTGAGTATCTTAACGAGTGTAGGTGATTGAGTGTATTGACGAGTTCAGGTGGCTGAGTGTTTTGACGAGTTTAGGTGGCTGAGTATCTTAACGAGTGTAGGTGATTGAGTGTATTGACGAGTTCAGGTGACTGAGTGTTTTGACAAGTTTAGGTGGCCGAGGATCAAAATGTAAAGAAGTGAGAAATATAGCTCAGCTGCAATGTAGTGTTGCATTAAACAGCGGATCAAAGCAGAACTTTGGCCAACGTATGGGCATCTCCCAACGCGTCTGCCTTTCTGTAATCACGTCTAAGAAATTTCATTTTTGCACTGTTGATGTTTCTGGTTATGCAATATGGTGTATTATTGTTAGCATTTGTGCAGGTTTGTCAAATCTTTGCGAAATAATGGGATATGTTGTCATATGATTAAACAATAGCTCAGTTGATAGAGACTTTGTAAGTTACTTAATTAGAGACGTGTTTAGAGCGCTTGAATTATTCTTAAAGTGATGAAATGTTAAAAACACCTCAAGAAAACTGCTTGAGGCTCTATATCAACAATTTCATTGTTAAAGATTGCTTTTGTAAAACTTTCATTTAATAAAGGAGGACATTAGTCGCGATTGAATTGAAAGAAACATTTCTCGTGGATCAATTAAAATTAAACATTATAACACGCTCCAACACACGGGGCGTCTAATACACGGCGTCTAACACACGGCGTCCAACACACGGCGTCCAACACACGGCGTCTAACACACGGGGCGTCTAACACACGGGGCGTCTAACACATCGATGCCTTTGCCCTTTTATTCTTCAAAATTTAACAACAAAAAATAAAGAAATGTCGGTATAAAATCATCTTTAAAAATAAGTTGTCATAGTTAATATACAGGATATGCAGAATTATATATTTAGTCATCGGAAACAAACCAACAAAGTCAGTAGCTACTGTTTTAACCAAACACAGTAACATTGAAAGAAAGCCGGAAAAATGCAAAACAATATAATAGGAAAATAGCAATTTTATTTTTTTTTTATTATAGAAGCGCTTAGAACAGCTCGAAAGAAACTAGAAAAACAGAAACGAAGTACGAGTTGATTTGATTTGTGTTTTTACGATTTAATCTTTGTGGGTTAAAAGCCGAGGCATATTTTGAATGTTAAGAATTCGTTTCTTTTTTCAGGTGAGTGTTGATAATATTTTGGAGATAATGGTTTTTCCAGGTCGAGTTTCTACTATTTAACTCATAACTGGGAAATAAGAGATACACTATATGTTTTCCATGGGTAGTTGTTTGACTTGAATTTGAACTCGGATCTCGGACTTTTCATTTCGATCCAGTGTCCATTACCCTACTAGTTCATCCACAAACTATTAGACTCTAAACAAAGAAATGAAACCATTTTAGCAATCGACTAACAAGGTAGACACTAAAAAAAAAAGAAAAAAAAAAGAAAAAAATGTTGAATCAACTGAAAAGACGTAGATTTCATAGACAAGAATCCTAATAAATGACATGAAAAATAAAAAACGTCAGAAAACTCTTTAAAGTAAAGAGTATTTATATGAAAGACAGATCAGTAAATAACACAAAAAAATGACAAAACAAACTTAAATTAAGATAAGCAAATATGACCTGAAAAAATTGCCAAAATATTTCATCTAAATCTTACAGAAGTGAATAAAGTACGATTTGCAATTGCTGAAGCCACCCACGACGATAGCTGTTGACAGCATGAATAAACATAAGGAAACCAAGTGGAAATAAAAAAAGAGCGGAATTACGAGGAGAGATATCCGTCTTTGATGAAATCAACAGGAATGTCAAAATGAAGACTAGAAAACTAAGGAAAAAGTATTACGAATACGAGTTAAAGTCTAGAAAAAATATCCAAGCGATAAAAAGAGATTTGAAAATAGAAAATTCAACTAAAATCGCAACATATCAGAAGATTTGAGAACCGCATAAAGTTCTTCAGATAAAATAAAGTCTTCAAAGAAAATCTGGAAAATCTTTTCTGTAAAACTGACACAGAAAAATAACTGAAAATTGCCCCGACGGAAAAAGTAAGAACATTTTAGATTGACATTTGTTGCAAAGAAAAAAGCATTTAATGAAAATGCTGATTGAGAGAAAGGATAACAAAGACATGGAAATACAAACGTTTTGTATTAGTTTGCGTTTATGTTGGGGAGCACCCCATTTTTGCACACAAGAATGGACTCGCCTGATGTGTACATATAATCCTGTCTATACAGAGTACGGCAGGGGTTGAGTGATTGTCAGAGAGAGTTAAGTAGTTGTACCGCCGTTAGCTGGTCATAAGAATATAGACTCATTACCCGGACATACTTCTTCACTACAAGACTGTATATATTGATTTCTACTAACAGTATTCCTAATATTCCTGAATTGACTAACCCGTGTTCCAGTTTGTATTTTTTTGTTCAATATAACTTACCTTTTCTATCTCCATATCTGCTTTTGTTATTTATTATTTTGTATCCACAGCATAAGTAGATTGAAAAACTTTTGTTTTTCAAATTTTGTGTTTTTTTTTTTTTTGTTCACGACCCCCTGGACAATAGGAGGGAATTACTTCCCTTTCTTCCTTTTCGTTAAAAACTTTGTACTTACTTTTCTTTTTCTTGACTGTTTTTACTCTTTCTATTGGACTCTGTTACATTCTTCTTCTTCTTCTCCTTCCTTTTTTCTTTTCTTCTTCCACCTCCTCCTCCTCCTTCTTTTTCCTCACGTTCTCTTCTACTTTTTTTATTTGTTATTTTGTGTGGTTTTTCAACAAGAATCCACAACAGTTTAATTGCAATATTCCTGAAAATCTCTCAGTTGATTATGTGTCCATGGTATTCGTCAATAGAACCACATCTCCGTCGCTCCAGGTCTTTTCTTCAGTGATGGAATTATTTTGAATGTATTTTTATATCGGAAATTAGATATTACATTGTAGTTTAATGATATTTTCTTTATATCTAACAAAATTTTCTTAGCCAGGGGCAAGGTGAATCAACTGAGATTTAAGGGCCAGGGATCAACAGAAGAAAGATGCAAAATACCATGAATGAGTGTATAAAATCGACATTTGATTGCCGTCATAAAAAAAAGAGCTGTTCGGAGAAGCACAACAAAAGATAAAACGCAGGAACATGGCAAGAAATAAAAATTGAGAAAACAAAACACGCTTTAGTGAATTTATACGTTATAAAACATTTAAAATAGTCAATTATAGGCATGATCCGAAAGAACCAATTGTATAAATAAAAAAAAAAAAACGTTAATTATAAGTCAATATATAGGGGATATAAACCAGGCATAACAGAGTAGGAAAAGCGATGCTCTGGGAAGTGTGCAAAAATTTCGTGTTCTACCTGGTAACACAAACTAGAGACTCTCGTAAATAAATTATAAAACAGAAAGATAAAGCATCCCAAAACTTTGAGAATAACTGCGCTTCATCTCAGCTCGAAACTAAACCAGGTGTCTCCGAAGAAAACGAAATGTCTACTGGTTCTCGTAGATGTGGCTGTTCTAGAGCACCATCGACTGAATACGAAAGAAAGCAAAATACCAAAAAATATCGGCACCTTCCGAGAGAATTGAGAATATTGAGGGAAACTGGGTTAGTCCAATAAAAGCTCCATCACTTGTAATTGTTTCTAAAACATTAGCGTCCGGATTGAATGTGTTAGAAATTTAAGAGAAGTGAGATGTTCAGATCCTAGAGCTATTGATCATACCAGGAAAGATGCTTGAGATCTCGCGAAACAGGCTGCCTTTTAATTTCCAACGGTAACAATCAGACATTTGCTAAATATTGAAGATAATAATGACAGGAATAATATATGCTTGAAAAGAATGTATAGGCTGTTCCCTAAAAAGTTGACATAATTTTGTTGTCTAATAGCATCGCAAATTTTCGCTCAAATGATTTCAAATTTTAACAGAATGTGCAAAAACTAAGTTGAATGTTTGATTTTTTTCTTTTGTCCAGGGTGAACAATGATATTCACTAGAAATAAAAAAAATCATTTTGTGTATTAGAATATGCTCGAACATTGTCCGACGAGAGTGGATTTTTGAGAAAATTAAAGAAAAACACAACAATTGGAGGTTAGATTTGGACATGACATAAAACATTTAAAAAAGGTAAACTGTTTGTGCAGAGCAAAGGGATCTGGACGATCACCAGTATCGCAAGAATATCATCAATCAGGCTCGGCACACATTTGTGCGAAGCTCCAGAAATTCTGTAAGAATAGCATCTATGAAAACCCAGATTCTTGGTAAGACACCTTGGTGCTGGAGAACGTTGTGCAAGACACACTACAACGTGTTTGGCAGAAGTTGGACTACAAACATCACATGTGTCATCGTGTCACAGGTTATTTCGCATATTGAGCATTTATAAAATCTGTTATAACATCTACATATCTGTGAATACCTTGTTCGAATCTTGATAAATCTTTTATCGTTCAATATAAAGCTTAATTAATTTTGTTTGCCTGGGTCATGTAGTTACTCAGATCTTTGTCTTCTAAATGATGTCACTTGTTTTGAACACTCTGAATATACAGTGACAGAAAACAAAGATTACGTCATCTTGAATATGTTTTTCCAGTTCCAAAGAAAAATTCACTTCTGAATTACAGTTAATGATCAAATAAGAAACACAGATTCCAAAAACAAATGGTGTATGAACGATGTTTACATTTCATATTAATAGAATCTCTCTCTTTCTCTCGTATCTCTCGCCTCTCCTTCCTCTATCTCCTCCAGTCTTTCTCTCGTCTCTCTCATATTTTTTCTCTCTCTTCTTTCGCCTCCCTCTCTCTCCCCTCTCTATTCTCTCTCTCTACTCTTCCTCGTCTCTCTCCTCTATCTCCTTTCTCCTTTCTCACTCTACTCCCTCTCTCTCTCCCTCACTCGTGCGTTAACACAGATTTTTAATTTTACATATATGCAATCATCCAGGTGACAAATACATTCGATGTCTCTTCTACCTTTAGGTGTAATACAATAAGAGTTGTAGATGCATTAATTAAACGAGTCAGGTGTTGTTCGATCATGTCTCATACGAGCTCAATGCGAAATGATCTGGCTGTCATGGCTGTCGGACATTTTGTGGATGGCTATTATTTTTTATTGGAACACAACCCTCCTGCTTCAAGAACGACAGCAGAATCGATTCGACGTACGCCATGCCGTTCACATTTCCCTCAACAAATACCAAAGCCTAGAGAGAGTTGTAATTTATTGCGCACCTTACGCTACGTGATGGTAGGTGTTGGGTCTGTGTGCCATCGGTGAATACGCCTCAGATGCCGCACCCAATGAATAAGTATAAACACACAAACAGTAACCACTTGCATGAGGCAAAACCTGCTCGCATCACTGAATTCTACAGGTGTCATTGGATCTTTAAGGCGAACCTCTAGAGACCTAACTGGCAGTATAGTATCGTAAGTGAAAGTCTGATTATAAGTACAGATGCCCAGATCCTGCTCAAAGTAAACGACTCCGAATAGAATATTTTGCGTATTATTTAAAAATTTAATGACATCGATTGTTTTGAAATGTTACCAACATTTTCGACACATCAAAAATAACTTTCATTCAATAACTGGCCACACATCTTGATCAATAAAATGTATTCTTTTCTTGCGTGCATTTTCCAAACCTTTATCCATCCCCATAGTTTTTAAATATTTACAAAATTTTCAAATATAACTTTCTCTCGATGCTTGCCCACACATCTTTAAATAAAGATTATTTTCATAGCATTGATTTATAGCCCTCGTTTTACAGTAATCTATTACTAAATTGCCGGCGATTGGCTGTATGTGCTTTACGGTCAATCAAGCGATGCTTAGTTATTTAAAACTAGGAGTGTAGCCCGGCGTGGCTCGGGTGTAATGAAAGTTTTAAAACTAATCCCTGGTCCTGGAGCTCAGACTCTTTGGACGTTGGCACGAAAGACTAAAAAGCAATAGTTGTTTCCAGTTAAAGCGGAACCGTAGACTGAAAGAAAAATGAATGGATGTAAGTCAAATTTTGATTTCCTGGTATCGATATCAAAATCTCTGCACTATTGTATGAACTGCAACCTTGAAACTTCTGAATATCCTTTCTTATGTCTTTGTCTATGAGTGTATCAAATTTGATTAACATCGAACCACTCCTTCTATAACCCGATTTTTTCGATTATCGATTTTCGATATTTATCGGGAGTACCTCGACACAAAACCTAGCTAAGAATACTCGCAGACGCTTATAGTACAACTGTGTAAATTTTCAAGAAAATCGGTTCAGCCGTTTCGGACTCTATAGGTAACGGACACACACACAAACACACACACAGGCACACACACACAGACAATGTTTCATTTATAAATAAGTTTAGATGTTTCTAGAAGGGAAGGATGGACATAAGAGCATTAAAAAATAGAAAATATCTTTACATAGAAAATTTAAAATAATTTCATATTTTAATGATTGCCCAGATCTTTGAAAACTAATGATGCGAATTATAATACACCTGTGCGAGTGTATTCTGCTTAGGTGTTTCACAACCGGATCAACGAAAATAAAAAGTGTGATTTTCACTTCTTTTATCTCCTGTATCTCTTCAGCTGGTGGGCGATTATAGCTATTCACAACTTCCCGTCCTTTGTAGCTCAAAGTAATATTTACATTTTCACTATCCAATTCAATTCACATTCTGCCAACGATTTGCATAAGTTAGCTACTTAGATTACTCTATTTTCTTCTGCCCTCTTTGACTCTTGTGAATAGATTATATGCTCTGAAGGTACATTGAAACGGGATACTTACTGTCAAACTATGCAGTTCAATTTTAAGTTTGCGCTTTCTGTTTTTGCCTCTTTCTCTCTCTTTATATATATATATAGACAGATTTTTTCACTGTATCACAGCTCATCAGTATGGTTAGACATCCAATTGATTTTATATATAGGAAAAATGTATGACAAAATGAAAAGTTATTGTGTGACGCGTTTCGTCTATCAGGACTTCAAAATTTATATATATATATATATATATATATATATATATATATATATTGAGAACTACTCTATTGACCTCAGAAAAATATCCATTTTTATATGTGTGTGTGTACCTGCGTACCCATATATATATATATAAAGAAATAAAAACGGCAATTTTTGTGGATACACGTAACTAAGTAGAACGTCCCGCTTTTTAAACTCGTATTTGAGAAAACTTAAAAAAATGTCTTTTTCGGCAAGATTCGAATATGTTTACTTTTCGTAGGAAGAACCAAGCGTCTGATCTGGCATTATTTAACCCACTTGGCTAGTGAGCGCCACCAAGTCAAGTGATATTAAATGGTATATATTTATTACAAGATAAAATGCGTCTATTTCCTTTTGAAAAATAATACTTTACCTATGTTAGTAGATCAACTTCAACTGAGTATCTACTTTTGTATTTAAAAACAATTATCATCTCCTGACTAATCAAAATGACGACGACGCTCCTTTCGCTGTGTGTCTTTCAATAAAAGAACAAAGACTATTTTATGTTGAAGAGTGCATAACACTTAATAACAACGTTGCCAAAAAAGGAAGCAGAAAGATTGTTGTGCTTGGTTCTAGTGTTGATGTTTAATTTTATTGCTTAGTCAAGTCGGTATTGAGTGAGAATCATAGTTGGGATTTCAATGATTTTCTCAGTCAGCAGCTTCTTCGAAGTGCTTCGGTCGTGACCTGCTAAATGTTGATTTTATTTTTTTTTTTGCAAGTATCGAAATCAGTTAATAAAGAACTCTTTTATGAAACCAGGCAATTCTGTCGACGTCACTAGTTGTTGAACATTTAATAAACACTCCACCTCTTTTTATTTGCTTTTATTTTGTTTCTCTTTTTGTTTTTGTCTTGTAAACTGACATCCGTATGTAGGGGTGTGTGACACAGGGCAGTTTTCACAATTGGTACTCTGTCTACTGGAGGATAAAAACACAATTCCTAAAAGAACAGCCATTTACCAAAACCGAAACAATTGGGTGCCATGATCACATGATACCTAAAGATACTTGAACTTTACTTCAAGAGGCATCTATAAAGGCACTCTATTAGCATACTATATCAATTTATTGGAACTATTTGTCTATTTTTGAATATTATGCGTAGATGTTTTTATCTCCCCAAACCACTGCCCTACTAACACGTTCCCGTAAATACATACAATACAATTTGTGGAGTCAAACCCTCTTGATCGACACAGGTATGTACAAAATAATACATTTTTTGTCGGAACGCCGGCGACTAAACCGGCTAACTCACTGCATGGGCTTGTCAGTGAGGCAGGGTGTTAGCAACCTGTTGTGAACGAAAAACTAGACCTACAAAAAGGGCGGAAGAACTCTGCAGTATCTTGATAAATCCCCGGGATACCACTCCACTGCCATTTCCGAGAATAATCATGGCTTGGAAAAATCGATATATGAAAGTCAACAGCGTAAAGGTAGTTACTCCTCGCCTAGTAAGGAGTGATATTAGCAACAGCAGATATACAAAGATAGAAAGAGGTGTAAGACAATAATGTTTTTTTTTCACCGGATCTATTCAAATTATACAGCGAGACTATTCTGAGGATTCGAGAAGTTAAGCCAGGATTCGTCATCGGCAACCACATCTAAATACAATAAGATACGCAGTTGATACAGTGCTGATAGCAGACATGGGAAGAAAACTACAAGACCGCCTACAGAAGGTAGCTGAAAGGACTACAAATAAACTACAAGAAAGCTAAATGCATGGTCATCAATAAAAAAGGGAGCCCAAAATGCCAGATACTAAAATCAAGCGGGTACAAAAATTAAAATACCCAGGAAGTGTTCTAACAGAAGACGCAAAGTGCGACACTGAGATTCGAAGGCGAATTGGCATTGGCATTCCAGAAGCCAAGCAGAGTATTGAGAGACAAGAAAATTTTGCTAGAAACAGAGTACTGGGTCGTTATGTGATGACTATTCTTCAAAATGACAGTGAATGCTGGACAATCTCATCAAAGATGAAGGAAAAATTTAAAGCAACTGAAATGTGGTTATACAGAAGAATACTGCAAATATCATGGATCGAGCATGTGAGCAATGATGAGGTTTTGGAAAGGATGGAAACGAAAAGGAAATTAATACTGAATATTAGTAAAAGACATCTAATGTTCCTGGGACATGTAATGAGTAAGGAGGGCTTGGAGAATTTGACACTCAAAACTCACATAAAGGAAAAAAAGCGACAAGGGAAAACAGCATGTAACATACTTGACAGACTTGAGCAAGTGGATGACAGAGCAGGTTTTGGGTGTGGTAACAGGAGAAAGCGTGCTTAGAGCCACCAGTGGTAGGTAGACGTGCAAGGTCAAGATTGGCTACGCCCTGAAAGGACATAGCACATAAAAGAAGAAGTTGCTATTATAGCTAACTAACGTTTCGGCTAAGCACCCTCTGACCACCATCAGGTATTATCTAATTTGAGATCTCTGTTGATTATTGCGTCATTTTATCCCTGTAACGCCAGTTCTTGTTTGGTCGTGCTGATGAAGAACATACTGTTTCACTACGTGATGTGTAGATTGAACTGTTGATCACTAGATGACTTCAGTATAACCAACCCATATATATATATATATATATATATATATATATATATATATATGTTACTTGGCCGAAAGATGAAAATCATAGTTTGAGTAATCTTAAAAGATCTTGACAGTTCATCTAAAAAAATGAAATGTAAAATTATCGAAAGCGGTACGAATCCACAACGAAATGTCGAAACCGTTTGACATTGGTTCTAAAGACTCCAACTCTACTGGGAAAGGGGTGCAGTCGGTGTAGAGGATTAAACATACAGTGGTCGTACTTTCAATCCGTAGATCAGGTAGTGAAAAATATGCATTGATTCTGGAAAGGAAAATGGCATCCCAGGATAAAAAATGACTTAATAATCAACTTTTATCATATAATTTTAAACCAAAAATAATGTACATCTGATAAAAGGTTAAAAAATCCATTTTTTTATCGTATAGCTATAGGTAAATAGCAGGGCAGTTTTATAGCATTGGTTGGTGACTAGTCTAGTAAAAGAAAACCTGAATTCAAACCAAATTAGAGAGTGTTGGGGGGGTCTCTTAAGCTGTCTTGTCCAGGAAATACCACTACTACTGCTATGGTTGCAGTCATGCAGCACACCTGCTATCACAGGCGGTGCAGAGGTCGTGGTAACTGTTCATTTTTCAGTTATTTTTCTTTTATCTTACTTTTAAAATTTAAAATTAATTGTGAAAAAATAATCTTAATATGAATTAATTTCTGGGACAAACTACACTAATTATCATTAATGCTTTTGAGAAGGTTTTAATTTATTTTTTAGTGTTTTAAAAAAATGCTATTAGTAATCGCTATAATAGTGTTGAGATGGCCAGATGAGACATAGAGTCATTCATTTTCTCACAGATTTTTACTTTGGGAGAACTCTCACCAAGTTTATCTTTTTCTTATACCTGTGACACAACCCTAGGATTACAAGCGATGGGACTTGAATCAGCGGTTTGCATAAATTACATTGTTAGGACTATTGTCCGTATCTTTCTTGTCATAAACACAAAATTTCAGCCGTTGTACACTCCGGCCTTCAGCAGGTGATATATGGTAAAATTTCGAAAAAAAAAACCCCAAAAAAAACAAACAAAAAACAAAACAAAACAAAAACAAAACAAAACAAAAACAACAAACCCTAATTTAGTCCACTGAGGTAGATTGTTCTAGTACCACGTGCCATGCCATTTCTGGATATCTCAGTTTCAGTTAATTATATTTAGAAACTCAAATCTCCAGCAGAGGCGAACAAAAATTTGGAGAGTTGAGTTACTAAAGGGAAATAACAGAAACTGAAACTCACAACGTAGTGGATTAATAGCATTTGTATTCCAGTGATTGACCAAAAGAGTTTTGAGTTCAATCCATACCCACAGTAGAGGAGAAATGTGAACAGTTGAGCCATTAAAATGAAGTAACTGAAACTGAGAAATCCAGAAATGGCATGGCAACTGGTACTAGAATAATCTATCCCAGTGAACGAAATTAAGTATACGGTTCAAAAATTTAACGTGTATCACCTGAAGAAGGCCGGAGCGTACAACGGCCGAAACGTCGGGAATATAATAATAAAGATGAACACGACTAACCGAACAATGTAAATAGTCACACTACTTCACCGCAGAAATATAGACAAATGTTGAATCATCGGATCCAGATTTTTATTCGAAAGAATACTTGGATTCTATCAGATTCCCATTATTAACATGAGTGAATCATTTTTAGTCCATGTATTTGTGCAGTGCAGAAACAACGTCATTCCTGATTTTCTATTTTTGTTGGGTTTATTACAAATGTACAGTCAAGATAATTGGTGTATGACGATGGAGAGAGCGTCACGAACGGTTTGGGGGACACATGAATTTTCCAAAAAGAATTGCGTGTTTTTTTTTCCTGCTCAGGGTCGTTACTTCCTGTACCAGTGCGCGCCTCCTCGTTTTATTGCAAACTGGCTTATAATAGCAATTTAAACAAAACACTGGTCTTAACAGTTACAGATACATTATTTTTTTAAGTTGAGAAGGCGGAAGGGAGTTGTAGTGGCATGTTCTGACCTGGATACTCAAGTAAGTGGCTGTTTTACAAACAACCAAGTACACTCCTATTTAAGTTGAAAACGCTTCATATGAGACAAAATATGTAAATAAGTGTATAAGCGTGTGAAATAATAAATCAGAAACACATACACACGCATGCGCAAAGTTATACATTTAATGAATACAGACATGCATCAAATGTGTTCATTGGGCCATTTTTGAAACAAAGGATGAAGTTCACTCAGAAAGTCATGTTTGGAAATAATCATGTTTTATTAAAAAAAAAAGTAAAAACAATGTAGTATTTAATTTTGCAATTGCATGATGCTGAGAAAATGAAGAAATTTTTTGTCATGTCATTTTCTTATTTATATTCAATACTTAATGAAATTTAAAACAAATAACGTTTTACTCACAGTTAAATAATTTTGATATCTATATCAGCAGAAAGAAATTAGAATTAACATGGGAGACCTGAATGCCAAAATAGGCAAGGGGAGAGGGAAGGGGAAATAGTTGGCAAGTTCGGAGTAGGAAACAGCAACGACCGTGGAGAGAAATGGGTTCAATGGTGGAGAACGAATGGCCAGGTAATAAACAACACCTGAGCCAAGATTATAGAAATGGAAACTAAAAAACAAATCGACCACATAACTATCAAAAAGAGATTCAGGATTTTTGCTGTGGTTCACTCCAAAACCCGTCGAAGTGCCGACTGCCGAAACGATCATCCCCTGGTCATATGTAAACCAAGAATGAAATTTCGGAAATTTAAAAGTTTAACGCAGCACCCGAATTGCAATACAATGACTGCCAAACAACCCGAATTTGAAGGAAAAATATATGGACATTGTAAAGGAAGATACGAGGGACAAAGTAGAAAGGGAAACACAAAATGAGACACATGAAGAGAAGCTTTAGTGACATCAGCAAATGACCTCATCCCAAAGGAAAACGGTTGTAGAAGGAAAAAAACTAGTGGATCACAAATGAGATTCTCACCCAGATTCAGAGTAGACAGATAACAATGCTAAGATATGGAATCGAAAACGGAAAACTACACAAGGAAATAAGGAACAAATGCAGACAGGCTAATGAAAATGGCTCAGCAAAATAAATAGAGAGACTGGTTATCATAAATAAAGATGATCTACATGAAAAATAAGAGAACTAGCAGGAGAGAAACATGCTGATCAACAGGAGGCATGAAATCAAAGGACGGTACGTTGATATTAGAGAAAGAGAAAAGAATTCAACAATGGGACGAATATATCAGAGTTCTCTTTCACAATAAAAGAGAACAACCAGCAATATACAGAAATATTAAAAACCGAAGTGGATGTTTCACTGGCCAAATTGAAGAGAAAGCGACAGGACCATAAAGCATTGTTATAGAGATGCTGACAGCTTTAGACGATTTCGGAATAAATAAGATTACAGAAATAATTTATGAACTCTACAGCAGCAATGATATAGGCCTCAGAAAATTGATTTTCATAGCACTGCTTAAGAAGCCAGCTGTAAAGAAAGGTGAACTCCACCGAACAATCAGCTTAATGAGCTACATAAAAAAACTCATAATATGGATTCTGATGAATAGAACCCGCAGCAGAGTCAGGCCAGAAATAGAATAAGAACAGTGGGTTTTCCTCAAGGATAGGAACACGGTATTTATGCTCAAAATGTTACCAGAAAGGGCAATATAAATGCAGAAGGACGTGTATCTGTGTTTTATAGACAAACTACGCCACAAAGATCCGTTAAATCTGCTCGACAACCATACCATATTCGGAAAAGACATTACAAGAATCAAGAACCTATACTGGCATTAGACCGGCATGCATACGGACAGGAAATGAGTTCAGCAGATATACACGAATAGAAAAGTGGGTTTAAGACAAGGATTTGTCTCCTCACCGGCCTTATTCATCATATACATAGAGGCAAAAGTTCTGCCAGGATTCGTCATTGGCGGCCAGAGTTTTAACGATATAAGATATGCAGACGACACAGTACTTACAGCAGACACGGAAAGGAAAGACGCAGTGAAACGTAATGAGGAAGGAGGTCTTATATATATATATATATAGTCATCCGCAGACAGATCTGTTTCGCTGTATCACAGCTCATCAGTTCGGTTTAGACACACACACACACACACACACACACACACACATATATATATATATATAAGGGTGGACCAAAAATACTTGAACTGAAATTATTTGCCATTTGTGTTCACTGAATTATCTTAAAAGAAAAAGATTACATTTACATAGATTTAGTTATATAATTTGGAATAATAGAGCACACCTATTCCACCAAGTGTTCATTCGACTTTTGGACTAACCAGTATCTATAAAGTAAGACGGCGACCGAGAAAATGTTTCTAGCCCAGATAAACATTATTTGAAACATAAAAGAACTTCTACTTTATATGACACACTTTCATCGCATTGTTGTTTGAATAAAATTCTGAATCTTACTTTTCAGTCCGTCCGATTGAGAATAGTTTTTTATTTATTTATTTTTTGAAGAAGGCAAAAAGACACGCCATGTCAAGTTGTTTCTTTGTCTTTAAAGAAAACAGATGAACTTTAGAGGGATGTTCAAATTTCACTTCAGAATTTTTCTAAGAACTTATCGGTGTGTCAGTGATAGGAACTATTAATTGCCTGAGAATTATTATATTTGAACACGACATTTTCAGAAAACATGTTTTGAAGTGACAACCTTCAAGCACTGGTGCCATCTTGAAAGGAAACGCTTGTAAATCGAGAGAAACACGAGAAAATCGTTTTGAAAAACATGGTTGGTCATAGGATGTCTTTTTAAATTTCTTTCTTTTTGCCTCTTTTTCTTTTAATCTTTCTTACTTTTTTATTTTCCTCTCATTCTCCAATTGCCCTTATCTCTTCCAAATATAAACTTTTCAACACCTAAATGTCTTTTTGAAAGCCTAAATATCAGCCAGATTCTCAAGGACGAGTAGAAAGTGGTGCTTTTTATTCTGTTCTGCTTCGAAGAAGATGGGTTTGAAATGCACTGTCATTCGGTGCAATTGCCGTTTCCACTTAACTGACGATATATCAGTCAGTTAAGTGCCATACGTGATACACGCTTGGGCGAGCATGTCTCGAAAGAGACATGACTGACTGGGCAGTAGATTATCCCGCAGTATGTTGGCATTGCTTTCTGCGGTAGACTGGTTGCCGACCAAGGCTACAGAACCCAATCTGTCCTGTTATTTAACCCATAACTGGAAGGAATAGACGGATTAATACCTTTCCCAAGGGTATTTGCGCGCAAGTGAATGCAATGAATTCAGCTGGAATTCGAACTCGGCTCCCCGAATTCTCGTTCCGAGCCGATATCCAATGCACCACAACGCACATCCTATATATAAATTTACCTTCCTGCTTTTTCCGCTTGGATTAAAGTATCTGAATTAATATATATATATATATATATATATATATATATATATATATATATTTAATCATATCACCCCGGGCAAGGCGGTAAGGCCACTAGTGTGCAGGGGGCTACGTAAGAGTGAAAAGATTGGAAAAGAGAAAGCCGGAAACCACATCCTAAACAGGGAACAAGGATGAGCCTCTACACCTGTTCAATAGACGTGGGTGGAGTGTGAACCGGGCGATAGTTCAGTCTATCTAGTCCAATTGAAAAAAAAAATAAGAAAAAGTGAAAAGATTGGAAAAGAGAAAGCCGGAAACCATATCTTAAACAGGGAACAAGGGATGAGCCTTTACACCTGTTCAATAGACGTGGCTTGGACTGTGAACCAGGCGATAGTTCAGTCTATCTACTCCAATTGAAGAAAAAAATAAGGAAAAGCGAAAAGATTGGAAAAGAGAAAGCCGGAAACCACATCCTAAACAGGGAACAAGGGATGAGCCTTTACACCTGTTCAATAGACGTGGCTTGGACTGTGAACCAGGCGATAGTTCAGTCTATCTACTCCAATTGAAGAAAAAAATAAGGAAAAGCGAAAAGATTGGAAAAGAGAAAGCCGGAAACCACATCCTAAACAGGGAACAAGGGATGAGCCTTTACACCTGTTCAATAGACGTGGCTTGGACTGTGAACCAGGCGATAGTTCAGTCTATCTACTCCAATTGAAGAAAAAAATAAGGAAAAGCGAAAAGATTGGAAAAGAGAAAGCCGGAAACCACATCCTAAACAGGGAACAAGGGATGAGCCTTTACACCTGTTCAATAGACGTGGGTGGACTGTGAACCGAGCGATAGTTCAGTCTATCTACTCCAATTGAAAAAAATAAAAATAAGGAAAAGTGAAAAGATTGGAAAAGAGAAAAGCCGGAAACCACATCCTAAACAGGGAACAAGCGATGAGCCTCTACACCTGTTCAATAGACCTGGGTGGAGTGTGAACCGGGCGATAGATAGATATATCTACTCCAATATATATATATTAGTCATGCACATACAAGCCTGTTTCACTGTATCACAGCTCATCAGTGTGGCCACACACACACACACACACACACACACACACACACACACACACATATATATATATATATAGAGAGAGAGAGCATTAAAAAAAAACAATCCGATCGTAAGAAAACAAAATTTTTTGATGCGAAAATTTTCAGGATTTTAGATAAAATATATATATATATATATTTATAGTCAGCCATCAAATGATATATATATATATATATATATATATATATATATATATATATATATATATATATCCCAAGCATTAAAAAAAAAAAAAAAAAAACAATCCGGTCTTAAGGAAACAATATTTTTTGATGCGAAAATCTCCAAGATTTTTGATCAATTTTTTTTTTTAGTCAGTCATCAAATGATTTTTCTTCTCTTCGTTTTACTCGACCTCAACTTTGACCCTGCCTAAGCCTTCACATATATTGTGTAAAGAATTTCCTCGATTAATGCGCTTGGCGTTTTCAATTGGTGCACTAAAAATTCTTTATACCAAAATTCAATTAGTGCATGCATAATTCTCGATTACTGCGGTAAAACATTCCTCAGCGAAACAATTATAATTGAAAACTGATTTTTTACTGATTAATTAAAAATCTTCTAAAATTTAAAAATGAAAAATGGGTAACTATATTGTTTGTCAAGTATTACGTCATCTAAGCAATTTTACAGTCGCTTTAAAAATGGACGACTATAAATAAATAAGATTTATAATAAAATACATGTTTCAATATTTGCATCTATTAAACTTTTTGAGTATTTTGCTTTTTTCATATTTATTTTGAAAGTCTTAAAAATTTTTTTTAAAGAAACTTCTGATTTTTTAAATTAATTGTGAATGAGACTAAAATTTGAAATACAATTTACAGAATTTTCTATAAACTATTATGTTTGCTTAATGTGTTTTCGATTAGTGTGTATCTTTTAATGTACACATTAGCCGCACTAATCGATGGATTCGCGTATTCCATCACAAAAGAACGATTTTGCTTTTGATTTGATAAAGTCGTTTGAACCGTTAACAAGGAAAATGTTGCATGCAATAAAGAAAGAACTTCCCATCCCAACCGATGATTGCTTGTCGCATCGCATTTGTAGCATTAAGACAGGAAAAATTATACAAAAATATGAAACTTATTGACTTCTTTGGTCAAGTTTGAATTCCAGCGTTACATGCAAATTACCATCATTGGTGAAAATGTCATTCGAAATTAACTGTTTTACTTTGTTAAAAAACGACGGATTGAATACGAGTGACGAAGAAAAATAAATCACCTCGAATATGCGAATAAGTTTCTACCTAAGAGAACATGAAAAAGTATTTTAAAAACATCCACATAGTTAAGAGGTCAATAAACGTTAAAACCACTTATTTTCCGACTTGGGCACCTCGACCTGGTGTAATAATTAGCAAGCTTGTCTTGCTAGAACCTATTATAACTGAGTAATGATTTCAATCCTTACTGGGTACCCCATACTTTCGGCCTTGTGCCATATGTAAGCAGCGTTTAGAAAAGTAACACTTATCTTCCGTCTTCAAGTCTCGCAGGTAGACCACTTGTCAAGGTAAAATGAATCTACTGAACTCATTAATAGAGTGGTGTACCTGAGAAATTTGAAATGAGAAAATAAGGCTTTCAAATCTGAAAAGCGTTTTGGCAGACGATGGAAAGTGAAACACTGAGATCCGAAGTAGCATTGGCATGCTCAAGGACGCATTTCAAAAGCTAACCAGAGTACTGAGAAACAAGAAGATCTCATTGGAAACCAAGAAACGAGTGCTGGATTAGTATGTGACATTTGTCCTACTGTATGGCAGCGAATGTTGGACGATCTCTTCAAGGATGAAGGAGAGGCCCGAGGCAGCTGAAATGTGGTTCTTCAGGAAGAATGCTGTCAATACCATGGACCGAGCACGTGAGCAATGACGAGGTGTCGAAAAGGATGCAAACGAAAAGAAAACTCAGAATTAAAATCAGGAATAGACAGCTGATGTTTCTGGGACAGGTAATGAAAAAAGAAGGCCTAGAAAATGTAATACTCACAGGACGAATAAAAGGAAAGAGAGACAGGTGAAAGCAGCGGAAGACATATTTGATAAGCTTGTGCAAATGAATGGCGCAGCGAGGTTTGGTAGAGATACCAAGAAAAAAGATATTAAGAGTGACAAAAGATAGGGACAAATGGAAGTCCATGATCGCCCACGCCCTGAAGGGACACGGTACAAGAAAATTTAACTCTTTAGTATTGTGTCTTTTCTTTTTAAATGTGTTATTAGTAAATCTGAAGTGGCGGAGAAAAGTTGTCGGTTTCACTCATTGTAAAGAATATAGCCAAATATTTTTGGGAAAAATCTAATTTGAGTCAAGAAATTCTCAGCACCCTATGAGGCGTTTTTTTTTACGTGTTTTCGGGATATAATATATAGAGAGGATTTCATTTAGATTGTTTTGATTTGTTTCTTTCCTTTTTGTTATTAAAAAACCCAAATACTAGATAATGAATGGCAATGAACGCAACGAAACTGAGACAAAAACTGAACAAATGTTTAAAGTGTTCCTAGATCATTAGATCCTTCAAATGTTCAGTCTAATGTGATGCCTGACCCTTACAACCATTCTTACATCTTTCTTGGTGGATCTTCTATTATCATAGTGTGGGATATCTCAGAACAAAAGTTATGGAAACAAAAAGAAAAATAATCTAAATGTAATTAGCTAGATTATATACCAAAAACACAAAAAAACTGAAATTTAATATATATATATATATATATATATATTAAAAAGCTCAACATGGAAAAACCAACACATGATACTAGCCCAACCAATCCCAAACATATCACTCTCTTATACCGTAGCCAGATGCACTCCAACTACCAACTAGATGAAAACATCATAAAAAACTCATAAATTCTAATATTTCTCCGACAGACTCTAACAAAAGAATTAAGTTTATTATATATTACACTAAATCCACTACATCTAATTCATTCGTCCGCAACGACTCTTCCCCCACCGTTAGTGATTTGCAAAAAAACAATGTAGTATATAAATTCATATGTCCATTGAGAGAATGTATCTCTAACAACCTCAATAATATCTACATTGGTCACACTACAAATTCGCTCTCACGGCGTCTGACGTTGCACTTAAATGAAAATTCAAATATATTCTAAATATAAAAGTATACATTGAAGTAAGTACCTGGATGCGAGACTCTGTTTCATGCTAAATGCTGTCGTCAGATAATGTGTTCAACGACTGCGTTTAAGCATGAAACACATTGTTGCCTCCTGGTATTAACTTCAATGTCCACATTAATATTTGCATATTTATATATCTATATATCTATTATCACAGTGTGGAGGGATGTGAAGATAAACAAAATAAAAATAATCTAAATGAAATAAGCAAGATTATATATTCAAAATAGATAACAAAATCATGTTTAAATTAAAAATTCCCAAAATCTCTCATTCATGCGCATGCATATTTGTATCAACGTAAGCATAAATTTAGTCCGACAAAATCCTAAAGAACGAAACGCGTCACGCGACAAATATTTTTCTACTTTGTGCTAATTCTTTCCTCTAATATATATATATATATATATATATATATATATATATATATATATATAGACTTTCATCATTGACTGGAGGAGCAAAAAGATTTACGTGTTATCACTTCCTCGATAAGATATATATTTTTCTTTTTCTTTTTTTTTCTTTTTTTCTATTTTTTAATATTTTTCTTCAGTTAAAGAAAATGCTTATTCCGGCAAAGATTTTTGTACCAAATGGAAGGAATATTGTGTGGTCTGATGAAATGAGCTAATTTAGCTCGTTGTCACGAATTATAATTTATAACCAATTTAAATGATGTGTTGAGTTTTTTCTTTATAAATATCATATTGCTCTGGATAACATCCACTGAGCTCTCTATATAGATATAACACTTAATATTTTGTATTAAGTTGATATTGTTTGATTATCTTCTCCGTTTACGGACTGGACAGCTATATATATATATATATTAGTCATTCATATACAAGCCAGTTTCGCTGTATCACAGCTCATTGGTGTGGCTAGACACATCCACTTGCTTTTGGCCAGGATCGAAACTCGACCGATTTGGTGTCAGTCGGAGTCGTTGAAAGACAACAAAAAATCACAGTAATTGTTGATTTTTTTATCGGTTCTAAGCTTTCGGCTCACATAAGCCATTATCAAAGAATAAATATTAACACACAGTAAACATAGAACATTTAAGTTATTAACAGTAAAGAGAATTAAATTGAAAATATAAGTCCATCCCTACCGTGGCGGATGGCCGAAGACAGTGACAAAATAGTGGCGTTGTGGTCCCTGATCTGATTACAGGCATCTGAGTACATTATTGGAAATATCAAAATTGATTGTATTCAAACCAGGTTTAAATTGTTTAATCCTTAATCTACATTAAACAATTTAAACCTGGTTTGAATACAATCAATTTTGATATTTCCAATAATGTACTCAGATGCCTGTAATCAGATCAGGGACCACAACGCCACTATTTTGTCACTGTCTTCGGCCATCCACCACGGTAGGGATGGACTTATATTTTCAATTTAATTCTCTTTACTGTTAATAACTTAAATGTTCTATGTTTACTGTGTGTTAATATTTATTCTTTGATAATGGCTTATGTGAGCCGAAAGCTTAGAACCGATAAAAAAAATCAACAATTACTGTGATTTTTTGTTGTCTTTCAACGATATCACCATCAAGTATATCAGACGGTATGAACGGATCCTACACAAAATTAATAGACAAAACTTGTCTATATTATTCAATGAAACCTGCATTAATATATATATATATATATATATATATATATATATATATATATATATATATATATATATATATATTCTGAATATAAAAGTAGACATTGAAGAAAGTACCTGGATGCGAGACTCTGTTTCATGCTAAATGCAGTCGTCAGATAATGTGTTCAACGACTGCTTTTAAGCATGAAACAGATTGTCGCCTCCTGGTATTAACTTCAATGTCCACATTAATAATGTCGCTACCTCACTAAGCCATAGGCGCATGGAATCAGAGAAGGGAAATTTTAACGTGTTGTATATAAGCAGTGTATACACATGCCAGTCACCGAAAGAACACAATTCATTCATACAGAGTAATGCATATATCGCAGAAGTGGAAACTGTTTTTAGAATTTTCTTCTCTAGAAAGCACAATCGTAATGAGAGCAAAATATATTAGTCACCCACATACAAGCCTGTTCATCAGTGTGCCTAGACACATTCACTTGCATCTGTCCGGGATCGAAACTCGAATTTATATATATATATATATATATATATATATATATATATATATATAAGAAAATATTAACAACGTTCAAAACATTAATTTAAAACAGTGCTCAATATAAAAATAGATCTAGGAATATTTATTACTAGCAGTATAGCCCGGCGTTGCTCGGGTGTAATGAAAGCTCTAAAACCAATCCATGGTCCTGGAGCTCAGACTCTTTGGACGTTGGCACGAAAGACTAAAAAGCAATAGTTGTTTCTAGTTAAAGCGAAACCGTAGACTGAAAGAAAAATAAATGATTGTAAGTCAAATTATGATTTCCTGGTATCGATATTAAATAAGTTTTTTTCGTCGTAAACTGCATTTTGAAGGCTAAATAAGTCCTCTGAGTAAATGGTATCATGGCTGAGACTAAGAACTACAATTATACCTACTTAGAGCCAAACCCGTAGCAAAAATTAAAATAAAAGGGCTGAAAAAAATAGACATACAGGCAGATAAACAGACACACATACAAACATCTTGCCTTATATATATATATATTATCAATTTTCTGCATTATTGTAAGAACTGCAACCTTTAAATTTCTGAATATCGTTTCTTATGTCTTTTTCTGTGAGTGTATCAAATTTGATTAAAATCGGACTACTACTTCTATAACCCGATTTTTTCGATTATCGATTTCGATATTTATCAGGGGTACCTCGACACATAACCTAGCTAAGAACACTCGCAGACGCTTATAGTACAACTGTGTAAATTTTCAAGAAAATCTGTTCAGCTGTTTCGAAGTCTATAGGTAACGGACAGACACACACAGACACACACACACAGAGACAAAGTTCCATTTATAAATAAGTTTAAATAAATTATAGTTTATTGTAATTTGTACATATTCTAAACTATAATTTATATATATATATATATATAAAAATCAGAAGAATGCAATGCTGATTACGATCCCGAAATATCACTTTGTATCCTGTTTTAAAAAGTGAATTGTTGGCTGGGATAATTGCTTGAGATCGAAAGAGGATTCTTTATTCTTTTTAATCAAAAGAATCTAGTTTTTCCTTAATATTAAATGATTGTAGAAATGAATGACATACCTGAAAGATGAGATTTCAAAAAAAGAAGTCAAGATATTCCAAATTCCTGGATATTCCTTGACATTCTTCTATTTGCTCTCTAGTTCCGGATGATTTTAGAAGCACATTCGCTTGTTGAGAGATTTTCTGTCTTTGTCTAGGTTTCGTTGAATCATAATTTAAAGCTTTTTATATCATACAAATAGGTTGTCTAATCAGCACGACAAATTTCTTGGATAATCTTTGTGAATGCGACGGCTTCACAATACACCAACTTACTCAATGGCATTTGATTGATGACTGGATAACCTCACGAGAGAGTGTCTGTTCACGCAGACACACTCACTCTGCCAGAGTTGTATCCATGTATCCAGGCGGGGGAACCGGTCCTTGAGATATTCAAATTATTTCTGGTTGCATGATATTTATATGCATAGATGTATATATTTACAAATGCACATGTGGGTTTATATATATATATATATATATATATATATATATATATATATCCGTCCGGATATCGACATGTGAAGTCACAAGTTTATTCACCTAAAGAGAGTCAACTTTAAACTCGAAACACGTGTAGCGCGACACAAATACCATTATAGGCACTTAATATACATTACAAAAAGTAAGTAATGATTATAATAATAGGAACAATAAATCTACACTTTAAACAATTTTTTTTCTTCTATACCAATTTCTCTCGTTGGAAACAACCACTATTTCTGTTTTTAATATATATATATATATATATATATATATATATATATATATATATATATGCATGTGCTTGTGTGCGTGTATATATGTGTGTGCATATGTATATTGATTCAAACTTTATTAAATAGTAAATAATAAGTATTTAATTTTTGTTGGTTTCCATGTTTTAATATTTCAATAAATGTTTACGAATTTAAGAACAAATTATTGTTTTGATATTTGTTTCTTTATAAACTGGTAAATGATGAACATTGCATTAGATCTTTTATGAAATCATTTTAGTGAATAATTAATCTAATAGATAAACAGTGATTAAAATTTTTATTGTAAATTCTCAAGAACAAAAAATGTACAAATATTTAAATTCACTTCATATGATTAGGTTTTTTCTCAACTGTAATCCACTTTTTAAATATTGCCGGAGATGGGTAGTAGTTAAAATAATAATAGTGGTGTCAAGGGAAAAACAATCTTTTGAAACAGCGACTTTTTTATGCGGATACGAAGGTCGAAATTAGCGTCAATGTAAAAATAACGCACTTTTTGTCAAAGAGAAAAGAAAACTAAATTTTCAAATAAACTTAGTTCATCAAAATAATCTAATGATGGTTGGTCGAAAAAATACCAGAAATACACACGCTCCATTGTTAGTGTTGTTAAACTGTCCGGTCACAAATATCACAAACTTAGTCGATAGCATTTATCGTTTCATGACCATGCTCATATCCTTTGTTTGATCTCTGTAAATCATTCATATCAGATGTCATTTTGCCAGACTGTCGTTCAGATGCAATCTGTAAAAAAAAAAAAAAGTCGCAAAAAAGACAATAAAACAAAAACAATGCTTATTGTCAGAAAGGATCAATCTTTTCGGCCATAAAAATATCACTAAAATCAACATAATAAAATAAGAGGTGACTGCATTTTTGACTCTCTCTTTCTCTTTCTCTCTCTCTCTCACACACGCACATACATATATAGTTATGAGTCTATGTACATTTGAGTGCGAATATAGACAATATACACACACACACACACACATATATATATATATATATAGGTGGATACTATTTTTTTCTTGTTTCGAGAAATAGATTTGCATTTGTACATAAATAAATAGGTTGGGTATAAATGAAGATATTTTTTGCCTTTGGCAATTTGCATTTATATGGCAAATGTAACATTGTGTAAATAAGACTCCACCCTAAAGATTGCCATGAATCATCAAGGTGTAAGTCAGCCCTTCCGTCACCCGTTTCTCAATTCAACAAACCGTCTTCAACGTTTATCAGTACATCAGCAGATACCCACCACTACCGCAACCACGCTACCCAGCCTTCTGCTTACTTTGCCGAGTACGTGAATAAATATCGCCAGAAAAGCAGTATCCTCCCCACTCGCGTACCTTTGAAAAATGGAGAGAAATAAGAAACGCTGTGACATTTGAAGACAATCACCATTTCTGAATTTCTAATTTTTTTTTTTTAACCATATCACCCCGAGCAAGGCGGTAATGCCACTGATGTGCAGGGGGCTACGTAAGAGGGAAAAGATTAGAAAAGAGAAAGCCGGAGACCACATCCTAAAAAAGAAACAAACTGACACAATCAAAAGGTAAATAAATAAAAACAAAAAAGATGGTAGATAAAATGGCTTTGTTTTTATCTGTGGGGAAAAATTGCAGTTTTTTTTACAAACTGGTTACCTTACTCTGCATGAAAAACAAACATATTAACACTTTATGGTATTTGATAACATATCACTGCCTCCGTCTATTTACAGGTTTATGGAGTTATGTAAGTTTATTATGGTAGTCGACAGTGTCTCGGTAAATATTAGCGTAGCAGACACCACATTTTCCCATATAAGACTCATATCTATATTTAATGTTATGGAGTTAGGTACAAATAATGGAGGTTCACGATGACTGGTTAAGGATTAGCCTACAAGTATCTTATTTTCGTTTAATAAATACGCGACATATATTTGGTAACATCTTAAAGCAGAGGTTTTATGTACCATCAAATACGGCAATGCATTAAAAAAGAAATGAATTCCATTTAAATTAAATCAAGTGCTTTTCGATTCGATTCATAGTTTACTGACTGCCGTAGATTTATTTTTTCAAGAATTGTGATGAAAAGTAAATGAAGATGAAATATTTTTTTAATGATTTCGCCCCAAGGCGATAATACCACTAAGACGCAAGGGATTTACTAGGATTACTGAAAAAATGAGATGTTAGGAGACAGAATAATAAAATCACAAGATTAAAAAAAGACAACAGATAGCGGCTGATGTTGCATTTAAATTTTCGAAGATTGTAGTTGGCAGGGAATCAAAAAACCAGAAGGTAGTTCCACAGGCGAGAAGCACGAAAAAAGAAACTCTTAGAATAGAACTTACGGTTACATCTAGCTTGCTCAACAGTAAAACAACAATGAGACCTATTTATCAATCTAGTAGTAGGCTTAAATTTATATGGTCTAGATGCCATGGAGAAACAATTGCCATGAAACTATTTATTGAACAGACACAAGGAAGTTTTGCCGTGAGAAAGTGGGTGAATTCGAGAAGCCAGGTCAAGACTGGTAACAAGATAGACATTTCTGTGGTTTTTGTCAAAAATCTTGCTATATATACCAGCACCAGCAGCAGACATAATATGGCAGCAATATTGGCTGGGCGGACGAATTGTAGATTTATAAGTGTTCAAAATTAATTTTGGCGAGAGAATTATTTGGTTCATGACACAGTGAATCAACTTTCCTAGCGGCCGACCTAACAATTGATGCAACATAATCTTTCCATTTAATGTCAATGGAAAACGTAAGACCAAGAAGACGTACTGGAGGTTAGCATCAGCCATACTGACGAAGGGCAAAAATGTTCTCTATGCTGATTAAATGAAAGCAGTCTTATTTTAGAGGTGTGGAGATTTACAAGCCATTTCTTGCTCCATTTAACACTGCATTTGGAGGTCATTTTTAAGAGTAGCGGCCAGTTTTACCTTGTCGTATTCTGTCGGATTTACTATTAAGACAGAAGTAAATAGCATAAAAAGCTAGTTGGAACTGATGACGGCATGGAATTTGTTAATGAAGATAAGAAACAACGTAGGTTGAAGAATAGAATTCCGCGGGGTGGGGAGGGAATCTCCGTATTAATGTGAAAGGATCTTGTAGTGGCAGTTCAACTCGATTTTCATTACATGATTTCGTATGAAAGATTAGATCGAGTAGAAAATTCGGTTGGAGACGCCATAGTTCTTCAGCATGCAAAATCCTGCCAAACGCCTTCGAGATCAGAGCTATCTCTTTATTATCTAAAGCTTGAGCGACAAATTCAGTAGCAACAATTAATTCAGCGGCGGTTGGCCTAGAGAAACGAAAGCCATATTGTTTATTTGAAATACGATCAGGTCATGGGAAGTGAGAAGCTTAACTAATTCGGCGTTGATTAGAAGTTTTAGTACTTCGCCAAAAAGAAGTAAAAAAAAAAAATGACAAGGATAATAATCCATCGGATCATAAAGTTCCCCAGAATTCTTAACGGTTGGTTTTTTCAGATATCATGAATATAAACACACTATTAATATTTAATATTGCCATATTTTGCAATTAGGCAACGTGCAAGTATTCATCTGCCATGGAAAAGACCACCAGATCCCATATAATACAGGGTGCGATGGTCAAATTATCACCATTTTACATTTTCACTTTCGCGCATGCGTGTTATTTGTTTTTGCGTTTGTAGACTACACAGTATAGTAGGGTCAGTTGAGCCCCATCTGTGAGAGAAAGAGAAATAGTAAATTTAATCATTTAGCTTTCAATTAAGCTAAAATTAGAGCTTCCAAAAAACTTTTAAATTTATTTTTAAAAATTCAATTTAAAAGTCAGGTGTAAAAAATGAGTGGAAGTAGCGAGTATAGTGAGTTTAATTTTCTTTGAGTAATTCTCCTTTTTGTGGTGGACTGTCAAATTAAAAATATGACTAAGGTCAGTGGAGAGGTCAGGTAGTAAGGCACTGAAAACACTGGTTTTGGGAATCTGTAGTAACCTCAGCATCTATGTTTACAAACGATATGGAAATGTTTCTAGACAGATTGTTCATAAAAAGCAGAAAATAAAGTAGAAAGAAACGGAAGAGACCTTTGTGGTCAGCATTGATCTCATGGCTTAACAAAGAATGGGATCAGCAAGTCAAATTCAAGCTCCGATTGGGAAATACATACATCTATCTCGTCTTCTTTAGCTCGTGTAGGTAAATAGTTTTGATTGGCAATCAGTATAGGAGAAGGAAAACTATGATTCCGTACCAGGGAGTAGATCACTTTTAAACCGGCTGAATGTAAAAATCCTTCTGGTGGTGGCTCTAGACAAACTGATATTAAACACTCAGACGATATCAGAGGACGATATCAGAGGCTTCTGTCGCTTCGGTATCGCAGGATTTTCACACGTTTCGCCCAGCTCTGTATTCTGTCGTGGATAAATTTATTGTTGTTACACTTCAATTTGCAGGGCTCTTATTGCTTCCAGAAAAAACTAATGCAATTCATTGGTAAATTGTGCATTTCTCATTGAATATTTAGAATTAATGGAAACCCCTTTTTTTTGCTTTTTGAAGCAAGAAAGGCGAGAGAATAAACCGGTCGAAATGTTACGTCGAAGACAAATATGAAGAAAATCAATTGAATTAATCATTAAAGCGATCATCTCAGAAATTAAAATGTAACATTAAAAAGAATGATTAAATAATGAGTTAAGTATTGTGCTGAAAACAACAAAAATGTATAAAAATAATATTCAGAATTGAAGAATAACGAAAAGAAATGTCGACTTATGTTTTAAAAAATGTTTTTGAAGAAAATTAGAATAAACAAATAATTTAGAAATTTAGTTTTGAAATTTTCAAAATATGACATTAAACTCTCAGCATTGCTTACTTCATTGCTGAGGTCGAATTCCAGTTGAATTCCTTGCATTCACTTACGAGGAAATACTCTTATGAAAGCTATTAATCCGTCTCTTCCCTCCAGTTATGGATTAAATAATAGGACAGATTGGGTTCTATAGCCTTGGTAGTCATTAGTTATCTCCCTTTAACCGGATTCTCTAAGGAGAAATAGGCTGCCTCCTTAAGGTAAAGCTACAAAGTTTTACAAAGCTGTAACAAGATCGTAATAAAGGGTTCGGTTCAATATTCCTAGCACCTGAAGAAGGCGGGAGCGTACAACGACCGAAACGTCGTACAAATGGCAACAACGATTAGGAGAAAGTCCGAATAATGTAAATAGTGTAAAAAAAAAGAAAAAAAGAAAAAAAGAAAAGAATAAGCAAAAAACAAAAAAACAATAGAAGCCGTGTTGAAGAGCAGAAACTCAGCTGAAGCATCATATAAACTTTTCTCATTTCATATTTTAGACTAAAATCCCAGAGTTAGGATTTGATAATGTTCTGGGCGAAACCGGTTGTCTCATTTTATATCTTAAATAAAAAATGTCATCGAACACCTGTATATTTCTTGCTATTATTAAATTTTGTCTGGTTAAGAATTTATTTAAATATTTAAAGACGAGATATAGGCTGGAATTCATTGGCAGTTTAGATAAACTGCTAAAATTAAAGGCACGCATACGTAGATTAAAATCTCACATCGAGTTTCTTAGAGTGTGCATTAATAAACATGTTTGCCCTTCCCATATTGTATTTCGAATTAAGAATTCGAAATTGCATTCTAGTTTAAAAATTGAGAAGGTGTTTTTGAAAAAATCTATTGAAGTTTTTTCAAGGAGAATCATATTTCTCAATTTTGAATTTCACATCCCAGGGGGGGGGGGAAGGTGTCTGTTGACCCTTATTTTCATCGAATTCGGTTTGCTCGTCTAGTTGGCTGTTCACATGAACTGAATTCTAAAAATTGTTTTTGTCTAATCAAACTAAATTAGAATTTTGGATCGTAAGCGGTTTGGATGTAGTACAGAGCCTCATGGGTGAGGGGGTTATTTGTAAGTATTCTTCTCATCAGACGCCTTCTTTGGAAACAACTATTCTTGTCTATGGCTTCGAGTTTTGTGTCCCTTTTCCTAACCGAGAAAAGATTTTCACTGAGTTTGAGGTTCTTTTTGCGCAAGTTAAAAGACTTAAACATTGTTCGGCTGAATGTTTAAGTGACCTTAAATCGAAACTGTTTTGTATGCTGAATCTAAGTGGGGTGAACAGCACCGCCGGTTGCTTAGAAGTTTAAAAAGTAATCACAATCTGGTTATTGCTAAACCAGATAAAGGAGCTGGTGTAGTGCTCCTGGATCTTTCCGATTACGTCTCTAAGATGCACATTATTTTAAATGATACGTCAAAGTTTATGAAATTAGGTCCAGTAAAAACCAATAATAATACAAAGTAACCAAAAAAGTTCTGCCCGTTTTTAAAGGAAAAAAGAAAACGCTTCACAGTCTGTGTACCTTATATCTAGTCTTCAAAGTAATCGCCATCAGCATCCAGCACCTTCTGCCAACGTGTCTCCAGCTGTTCAATGCCCTTGTGGTAGAACTCGGGGTGGGGGTTGACGCAAAGAAGTCCGTGAGGGCTTTGCGCAAGTTTGCTTCATTGGTGAAGTATTTCCAACGAAGATGATTATCCAGGGAGTGGAAGAGGTGGTAACCGGATGGCGCAAGGTCAGGTGAATAAAGTGGATGGCAACAAGTCTTCTAGCCAAGTTGCTGTAGGGTATCCCTTATCACTAGCGTAATATGCGGCCTGGCGTTGTTATGGAGGAAAAGCACACCTTTGCAATTCACCAGTGCTGGCTCCTTCTGGCGCAATGTCTGTTGCCCACGTTTCAATTGCTGCGAGTATAGGTCTCCAGTGACCATTTGGCCTGTTGGTAGCAGTTTATAATAAACCACTTGACGACGTGTCCACCAGACACAAAGCATAATCTTGCGTGGGTGCATAGGCGGTTTTGCGGTGTGAGGGACAGCATCCTGAGGAGACAACCAATGTCCGGAACGCTTCGGAGTTTCGTACAGAACCCACTTTTCATCACTAGTAAGCACTCGATTGAATACGGATGCGGTACGGTGGCGAGAAAGCAACGATACACAGGCTGCCACTCGAGACCTAGAACAACGTTTGTGAAACCCACTTACTGAGTTTGTACGTCTTACCTAGGCGGTGCAGGTGGAGTCTGTTTCAACGGAAAAGTTGAACTGTCTTGCAAGTTCATCACACGTTAGACTACTGTCCTCTTCAATGGCCGCCTTCAGAACTCTGTCATTCAAGATCTGTGGTCGTCCACTGCGAAGCTCATCATGGAGAGACAAATCTCCCAACATGAATTTTCGAAACCAACGCCTTACAGTACGTTCATCCACAGCACTATCGCCAAACGCTTGACATATGCGGCGACTTGATGCAGTTGCTGATAAGCCCACCTTGAAGTCGTAAAGCAAACAGCCCCGAACGAGATCTCTAGACACTTCCATCCTTCTCACAGCTGTCATGCTTATAATGATGGCCGGGCACGGTGCGCGTGTTTTTTATAACGTCCGAAGTTCCTACTTCCGGCTGTCCGAATCTGAAAACAATTGCTACACGCATTTCGTATATATTTCAACTTCATTCAATGACTAATCAAAAAACGGACAGAACATTTTTGGTTACCTTGTACTTTGTTTATTGAAGCAAAATTTCAAAGACAATTGTTAAAGTGGGTGAAAAGTGGTTTACTGAGTAAAGATATTTCGGATTTAATTTGACCCACTGGTTCCATTCATCTCCGCTTAAATGGGTCACCAAAAGTCCATAAGAACGCTGTCCCAGTTAGACTAATTTTGTCAATGATTGAATCTTCTCAGCATCAGGTCGCTAGTTGGCTCTATACAGTCTTACAACCTGTGTTGTTACACTTTAATAAATTTTGTATTAAGGATTCGTTTACGTTCGCAGAATCAATACAGAAATTTTCACCCCAGTAGTTGATTCATTTGCTCAGATGATATTTGTTCTCTCTTCACTTGTGTCTATTTTGATAGAGACAATTGAAATATGTAGCGATTTTCTTTATAGATCTACATTGTCTCCTCCAGATTTTCCGGTGTCGGTATTTATTGATTTAATGAAATTCGCCACCTCGTCGGTTGAATTTAGTTTCAAATTCGAATTAAGTTGATGCTATTCATGAGCGTCTCAAGAAGTTGGTAGCAAAATCTGCAGCCTACATTGAATTTCAAATAAAACTAAATCCTTCACACTCATATCCATTCATTGTAAAATTATAGTTAATAAATAAATATATAAACATTCTAAAATGGCAAGTTACTTTTCAATCACTCTCTTTCTCTCTTTCTCTCTCTCTCTCTCTCTATATATATATATATATATATGTACTTATAAACATACATATTATCTTACCTCTATAGCACGACTCTGAGTTTCATGCACTATGCAATCATATGCATAATTCAGATCCTAATATGCCTGTTTTAGTTCATAATATACCACTGATGATTGCATAATACATGAAACTCCGAGTCGTGCTATAGACGTTGGATAGTATGTATGTCTATTAATATATGATTAATAGTGTGTTATATTACACTGAGCACTGTTTTATTAACACCAGAAAATATTTATATATATGAGTGTACTTGTGTGTGTGTGTGTGTGTGTGTGTGTGTGTGTGTGTGTGTGTGTGTGTGTATTGTTAGGGATCGCCCCTTCATACATAATAATGGACTCACCTGAGTGTACATATAATCCTGCCTATACAGAGAACAGCAGTTGGTCAGTAGAGTTGAAGTTGTAATGTGAGAGAGTGATAAGTTGGTGCAGAGCTAGTTGGAGTTGATTTGATCTAGACTCATTACTCAGCAGACATACTATTTCACTTCTAGGCTGTATATATTTATTTCTACTAATAGTATTCCTGAATTGACTAACCCGTGTTCCAGTTTGTATATTTTCGTTCAATATAACCTACATTTTCTATCTCCATATCTGTTCTTGTTATTTATTATTTTATGCGGTTCCTCAACCGGATTCCACAATATATATATATATATATATATATATATATATATATATATATATATATATATATAATATCAATATATATATATATATATATATATATATATATATATATATTGATATTATATATATATACATGGAGAGAGAGAGAGAGAGAGAGAGAGAGAGAGAGAGAGAGAGATTGAAAGCGATAGTTGCCCAAACGAACAGGAACAGAAGACAGAAAGATATTTACTGTAGAGCAATGTCTAATAAACTTATCTCGCCGATCATTGTGAACATAGTTCAATTATCAGTGGGTGTCCCATTATCGTAATGTTGCAACAGATTAAATGACGCTCAGTAAATGGCCAGTCGACAGCCGCAGTAGAACAATTTTCAGTCGCCTTACAATGGAAATTGTAATTAGTTCGATCCTCACTGGGTACGGAACGATTTTAGTGAATAATGCTACTAGCGCGAGACTATTCTTGCAAATAAAAAATACTTTGGGAGTAAAGAGGTTGACAGTCACACTATCCAAGCAAGAAGACTTTTAAAGAAAAGACGACATACCAGATCTTTGATGTGACAACACCAGCGAAACACGGGATTAAATGAAAGGAAAAATTGATAAAATAACTTAGCTTTAGTCGTGAAATGAAGCAGAGGAAACCATTAGGGGGTAACATTAAACAATGAGGCCATCAAATTGTACCAGTAAATAGGAGTATCCAGATTGGCGGGAAAACAAAGGTCCCCTAAGGTTCTGCTTGGATACGCCGAGGAGATTTGCAACCATTCAATCCACAGTGATGATTGCCAAAAATCTGATATAAGCATGAAAATTACTACTACTACTACTACTACTACAACTAATAATAATAATAATAACAGAGTGGATACGAAGGGACATAAGTGTAGTATAAAATGAAAGGGAGAAGAGGGTGAGGGTGTGTTGATTTGAAACACGAGACAGACACTTGTGGAAGTTTAAGAAAATAGTTGTGTCTGCTCTTGGTAGTGCCGTTAAAACAGTGATAGACAAAATCCAAAACTGGATGGGTAAAATAAATTGTGACTGTGATTCAAATTAGATGCCTCAGCAGACAGCAGGGATTGGGACAGCTAAAATTCTGATAAAATTCTGACAGAATTCTGATAAAATTGTCTGTATGGAGAGATAAAGAAGTGAGACGGCCCATAATCAATTGTTATGACCCGACTGATCGTTAAATTACGGCATAAAACCTGCTTGAGATATCGGATAATGGTGATGATGATGATGGTGATATGAAAGTAACTACCATTTCCATTGAAGCATTGGTAATAATCGCGAGAACTCTTTCAATGAAAATAGAAGGATGAGACCGATTAAGTTCACAGAAAAATTGAAGTTGACGTTAATGAAATTGATTGAAGAAGACACAATTGTTTGTGATATCCACCAAGATATTTAAACACAAGAAGCATTTCTATGACAAAGAAACACAAAGATGCACAGATTATGCAATCTGCTTAATGCAGAGGCTGTTGCCTTCACATATGTATATTATTATTATTCAGATGTAAGTAAGGCAGTGTTTAATGTATGAACAGATCTGTAATATATATATATATATTAAAAAATATACATATTAACCTACGTTCATGGCATGACTCAGAGTTACATGCGTTATGAAATTATCTTGACTGCCTGATGATAGTGTTTTAACACCGAAACCTTATAGCTATCAAGTTTGCAGTATGTCATAATAATAATAATAATAATAATAATAATAATAATAATAATAACTATATATATATATTTAGTGTATCGAGGCAGCAAATAATTTTCTAAACATATACTGTTAAATATAAGAGACAATGAATGTCTGTTACGTTTAATTATGACCTGTTCTAAACATCGTATTTTGGCTTTAATTTCAGTTGAAAATAAAGACAAAAATTCTCCAACATTTGGATAAGTTTTTATTGAGTTGGTTCTAAGCTTTCGGCTCACGTAAGCCATCTTCAGAGAGGTTATTAAGACGGTAACACAATAACATCCACAATAATAACATCAATAAAATCGTCGCTGATGGTGAATGTTATTGTGTTACCGTCTTAATAACCTCTCTGAAGATGGCTCACGTGAGCCGAAAGCTTAGAATATATATATATATATATATATATATATATATATATATATATATATATATATATATGAGCGGTTTCAATACTTTGCCGCATTTATGTGAGTCTTTTTGTACAAAATTACTTGACTGACTGCAAAGAACAATAAAATAAAATTAAAAAACTGCAATATTTTAAGTCGAAAGCAAGGCTTTGACTTGTCAGTTGGCAAGATTTTCCCCGAATAACAAAAGCCTTTATCAACTACATATCATTGTTTCTTTGTCTCGGATCGGTTGCCAGTGGGGTTTGGCCCAGTTTCACATGGAAATGTTTTTTCCACAGACCACGCAGATCCAATGCACAGATTCTTTGCTTTTAGGAAATAATACCCCAGTTTTGACGAGTACTAGGCTATTAAATGAACTAAATGAACGAATTATATTTAATATACACTACCGGCCATAATTATTAGGCCACCCCAGTTTTTTACAAGAAATGATGTATTTCATATTATTTTTAGTATTTATTGCCAAGTGGATAATTCTAAATGAAAATAGAATGGTTCTTTTGTTATTATTACTTTGCAAAATTTTACAAGGATGCAAAAGATGAACTCGTCCGAATCACCCTAAATTTTCTTCATTCTTTCATTGATGAAACTGCAATACAGGTCATAATAGTCTTGAAGAAATATGCCCCTGAACTCTCCTCGACCCTTTCTAAGCTCTACAACTTCTACCTATCTGCTTCCTGCTTTCCTGCCTGTTGGAAGTCTTCCTCTGTGGTTCCTATATTTAAGAATACTGGAGAACCCTCGGAACCCGCAAATTACCGCCCTATCAACCTTCTTCCGGTCTTTGGCAAAGTGTTCGAAGCCATTATAAACGCCGAGGTGGTTCTGCATCTCACAGCCCACAGGCTCCTCTCGGACAAACAGTATGGTTTCCACTTCATCAGATCTACTACTGATATGCTAACGACCATCACCGAGTATATATACCAGGCTCTCGACAAGAATGGCGAAACCCGAACCGTTGCCTTGGATATCTCCAAAGCGTTCGACAGAGTCTGGAATGATGGCCTTCTACGCAAACTGCGGAGCTATGGTATAACTGGACATTTGTTTGACCTAATCCAGTCTTTCCTCTCTAACCGCACATTGAAGGTGGTATTAAACGGACATGCCTCCCAGAACTACTATACGAACGCGGATGTCCCTCAAGGCTCTATCCTAGGTCCTACGCTCTTTCTGATCTTTGGGTCACTGTGTCGATCCAGGACGTTCTTTCCGCCTGAATCCATCCTGCATATATACAAGTCTACCATTCGACCCTGCATGGAGTACTGCCGTTCATCTCAGTGTTCTCGACAGGCTCCAAAGGAGAGTTAGTAACGTGATAGGTGCTGACTTGGTGGCTCGACTACAGCCACTTCCCCACCGACGAAATGTGGCCTCCTTTTGTCTGTTCTATAAATACTTTCATGGCTTCTGCTCGGACGAACTCAAGTCACTGGTGCCTCCTCAACAGGTGTTTACTCGTGCAATCAGAATGGCAACTGGGTCCCACCCATTCACAGTCAGGTTAGCCAAATGCAGACGACAATTCTACTCCTGCAGCTTCTTCTCTCGCACTTCCCGCCTGTGGAACTCGCTCCCATATTCTTGCTTTCCTGACGGCTACAACATCCAGAAATTTAAATGCAATGTCAATACTTATCTACTAACCACTTGACTCTAGCCCTCCCCCCACTCCGTATATCTTTCCCTTTCTCTCCCCCTTGCAACTGTCATCACACCTGCATTTTTATCTTTCTATTACTTCTTCCTAATTGGTTTGTAATCCTCTTCTCTCTCCTTTAATTAATTTTCTTTCAGTTATGTAGCCCCCCGCACATCAGTGGCATTTACGTCTTGCCCGGGGTGAAATGATTTAAAAAAAAAAAACATTAATGATCTCCCAGATGCCATAAGATCCCAAGTAGGCATGTACGCCGATGACACTACTGTTTACTCTCGCCTCGACCAAAAATCTGATGTGGGTGACAAAGCAAACCTCGCTGCCGAGCTTGAAATGGACCTCCATTCCGTAGTGGACTGGGGTAAGAAATGGCTCGTAAATTTTAATGCTTCCAAGCGCACATACCTCCTATTAGCAAGCAATAGGCTTGCCTCCCAGAGAGTAAAACACTACGCCTCCTTGGCCTCTCACTCTCAGCGGACCTCAAGTGGAATGAATATATCGAATCCATTGCCAAATCCGCCGCTATGAAGGTCAGTTCTCTGTGCAAGGCCCGGAAGTTTTTCCCATCTGAATCTATCCTGCACATATATAAATCTACCAGCTGCCAGTGTATTGAATACTGCTGCCACATCTGGTCGGGTGTCCCTGCTATTCTTCTCAGGGTTCTTGACAAAATACAACGGAGAATCTGTAATGTGATCAATACCGACTTAGCAGACCGGCTGCAGTCACTCTCTCACCGGCGTAATGTGGCTTCCCTGTGCCTCTTCTATAAATACTTTCACGGCTTCTGCTCCAATAAACTTAGATCACTGGTGCCCCCAGGTACGAATTTGCACGTGATACTAGATTAGCAACTTCGTCCCACCCTTTTACAGTGAAACCGATAAAATGTAACCGCAATTTCTACTCCAACAGCTTCTTTTCTCGCACTTCCCACCTGTGGAATTCCCTTCCACATACTTGCTTCCCCGATAGCTACAATCTTCAGGAGCTTAAATGTAAGGTCAATAGACACACTAACACGCATCCATTCTCTCAAACACTCTTCCCATCTACCCAACCCTCATCCTCGGTATCCTTACCCGTCTATCACCCCCTTCTGATATTTCCTATAACTAACCACTCTTTCTCATCAATTTCCTCTATGTAACCCCCTGCGCAATAGTGGTAGTGGAATGCCTTGCTTGGGGTGAAATGGTTAATATATATATATATATATATATATATATATAAATTTATTTGATGCACATATTATTGCGCAATATTAACAAAAGAACCATTCTATTTTCATTTACAATTATTCACTTGGCAATAAATACTACAAACATTGCTTGATGAAGAGAATTTATCTCGAAACATAGAAATTTCCGTGTCGCAATGTACAATTAATTCATATCTATACGATTATATTAAGCTCTATAATATTTATTTATTGAGCACTGTTCATAATAAAATAAATGCCGGGACAGTCAAAATAATAAAACCTTGAATCCTCTTGACCTGGATATATATATATTAAGGTTGTGTTACGCCAGATCGAACTCACGACTCAATCGTATTATTCACCAACCAGACAAACTCACTACCCATCAGCACCTAGAGAAGCGAAACTTGACAACAGATGCGTGATTGTTTTGCTGTATTTGTATTTGAGTGTGTGTTTTATGAACATTCACGTAAATACGGTAAATGCACAATGTGTGGGAGTATGTATGTGTGTGGGTTACATACGTATATAAGCTGTTTTTTGTTAGGAGCTATTTTAGTGAAAGCGAGGCGTGATTGTTTTAATTTTGTTTTGAGACCATAAAAATACGTACAAAAGAAAATATGTTCATATAAATGAGTGTATGTGACACGTTTGTGACCGACTTAATATTTATAAGGGCAAATTCCCTCGATATAAAAATAAAGATCTTTTGATGATGTTTATTTACTTGTTTTGTTTTTGAAGCCTATCCCTTTATAAAAAATAAATTGTGGTTTCCTTTCTGGATCGGAAACTGAGATTAATTTTGTAATTTTTACTTTCGCCCTTTTAAATTTTTTGGCTCTCCTTAAAATAGAATTTGTCATTTGACATTTTGTGGAAACGAATGAAAATCTTTTTTCTGGCTTGACTCGCAGGAAATCACCCTGGAAATTTTCAAGGACAGTTAAGAGCAGAAAATTTAAAATAACGTCAACATAAAAACGATATATCAAATGTTCTTTGAATTCTGATGAAGCACTTTAATTATTCATTCTTTTTCCTCTCTTCTTTATCTTATTACGTTTTCTCACGTTTAAAAAGCTGAAGACTATTACGATATAGAAAACAGATAATATCACGTGAAGATCTATAGTGGATTGTGTTCTATCTAGCTATTGCTTACCGTGACCGAACTGATTAAGGCGTTGTCTATGAAAGATGAGCTCTTAGAATATAGAATGCGAATTCAAAGCACATGTAAATCTACTTTTACTGATTATTGTTCTGACGTCACGAAAGTTGTAATAAAAAGTAACCATAAGATGAAAAAGGTTTAGTAAAATAATAAAAAAAGACTAGTTGGGACCGTGAAAATTTCCTGGTTCGCCTATTTGAATTTTCTGAAGAATCATAATCCTTAAGTTGATAATTGAATCATTTCTACAACTATAAAATACATTGAAATTCCACTGTCGCATATCTAAATATTTGAACAGAAGAAATTAACAAAATATTGAAGTAACAATCATAAATCTAAATGCTGGTTATTATTTTAAGAAGTAAGAGGGTACAAATGGAAAAAAGCTAAAAACTGAAACTTTCACTGAAGCAGATATTAAACGCATGAGAGAATAATCTCCGACTCTATAATCCTTTTCCTTTTTTTTTCTTTCTTATGGATATTTTTTCAACTAAAATCAAATTCTTTCGATTTTCCTCGTAATCAAAATAGAATAGTCCATTATTTATCTGAGGTAATGGTAGGACGTAACGCACGAGCCAACTTACTAACTAACGGAGGAACAAATATAACAATAATATTCAAATCATTAAAGAAAATAATAATAATAATAATAATAATAATAATAAACAAAATGGTTGATGTATCCCTTTATATATTTTACAACACTTAGAGAAGAAATTGATTTAAGAAAAGAAAAAGAGTAAGTAACAAAATGTTTAACAGTATTTCGTCACTCGGTCGATCTAATTCAGGTTATGTCAAAAAATGCACACAGGCATAAAAATATAACTAAAAATAAATCTGTACAAACGACACTTATCTTGAGAAAATGGTTGCATTGGTAATCATTGGAATGAAACGCGACCTGCGCGAATGGTGATTTTTCAAGCGTAGCACAAAGCCGAAAATATAGAGCAACCAGTGAGGATCAAACTCACTACTAAGTCGCATCTGTTTTTAGTGAGGCATGCTTGCACCATCACCCAACGACTAGGTGGCCTCAGTCAACGTGAATGAAATGCAACTGAAACGTAAGTAACACGACGGGGATCGTGCTCATCTTGATATTCTCCGTTGGTTGAGTATTTAAAAAGAGCAGTTAATCAAACAGTTGTATAAGTGTTATAAAACTTTATTATAAAACCGTTATTTTGTTCATCAACCCCCCACCCTCATTCCGAGTTGGGACGTTAGTTATTTGCATATGTAATCATCTTCATATGTTTTAAGGGCTGAATGGTCGGTGGATTCTGGATAGTTTTTCAGAATGTGTACCTCAATATGTTCGTCGAAATTACAGTCGTCCGTGATAAAATATTCCGCAAGTTCTGTTGATAGCATTGTTGTTTCAGCCATACCCGCTTCTGGTCATTAAATCTAGTGAAGTTTTGAGCGTGTCTTTTGTTGAAATTTGTTACTTTTGTCTCACCTGAAAGAAAAAATCATTTCAGAAATCATCTTGTCAAGCTTCTTTCTGTAATTAAGGTTATGGTCTACGTTCGACGTCTTCATTAAAACATTCTTTACTTAAGATAAAAAAAATAAAAACTTATAAAAACCCTTGTCACTTAATAAAAACACGAGTGGCCGTTTTATAAACATAATTTTTGCTATGGAAGAAAGAAATGATATTTAAATGGAATCTCGATTCGGAATTATCCGTGATGTTGTTTAGCACTCAACAGCTTGGCACCAATTCATGTTTGGGACAATCGACATCCGTGATTGTATACGGCCGTATATATGTCGAATGAGATTTTATTTTATTTACCGTATCTACACTATATAACACACACCTGTGCATAACGCGCACTCCTATAATGTAAGAAAATTCAGAAAAAAAGCTAATATTATTTCACAGATGATTAATCTGAGGTGCAAGAAATTAAGAGATAGCTAGCTACTAATGTGTAACCCTTTTCATTCGATAGAATAAAGGCGATTACGTGACGTGGCATGAAGTCTATGAAGTTTGTCTGGGTTTTACATAACTGAATTGTGATCGGGTTGCAAAGAAATTTGACGACTGTGCGGATCAGCGGAATATTTAGAAGTCCCTCCCACTCACCTTTGTTTCGTGTCAGTTGTGCGTTATTGAATCGGGGAGTGGCGTGCTATCTTGCTGGAACAAACCTTCATAACTATTGGGTAGGTACCTCCAGTCATTCTCGATATCTAACTTTTAAACTGAATTTTTAAAAATGAAAAAAGTTTTTTTGAAACTTTTCTTTTAGTTTTAATTGAAAGCTAAATGATTAAATTTACTGTTTCCAGTAAGCAAAATATTCTGGTTTATTTCAAACAGAAATTATATTGATTGGAATATAAAAGTTTGAAATTTTTTTTCAATTTTTGAATTTTGCCGCCATTTTTGAGCGATCGACACATTTGTAAACAAAAGTTAAATCTTGGTTTTAAAAATCTTGCAAAAATAAAATATACACCTGTGACACATTATTTTTGGAAAATTAGCAAATTTTATGTTAAATCAATCTGATTTACACAAGTATTACTTATTTATTGCATGAAATTTAGAATAAAACTATTTCTTAATCACAAAGTTGAACTTTTTGACCTGTCCGCCATATATCAAATTTTCAGATTAGAGATAGAATAAATATGGCGTTCAAAAGTGATATAATTGTACAATATTTTTCGGATAAGGAGAGAAATCTCTGAATAACGTGACCTTTTAATTTTACACATACAAAAAAAATTTCAAATACACACACACACACACACACAAAAATTAAATATTTTAAAAATAGAGAGGTTAGAACGAGATTTGTATCCAAATTTTTAATTTTCGGTTACTGAATATAATCTTCGCTTAATGATTCTAACCCCAACAAATCTTTGAAATATTTTAAAAATATTTTTGAAACTTTATAAATTATTATAATTAAAAAAATGAAAAGAATTCATTATTAATGGAAAAAAATATTTCTTCAGACTATTATGTCCTTAATTTTTATTATTTATTCAAACAAATAAAGCTTATATTGCATTTTTTATTGTACTATTGAAAGCAACCTTTCGGAAAGAGATGCAAAGTGTTTTTAAAAAATAATAGATGGTTTACATTCCCAATGAGTACTACGTTTAACTAATAAAATCATTTATCGCAACAAAATTTAATTTCTTAAAATTTCATGAATTTACGCGGAACGGTGTAACAGATGTAAAAAAAAAAAAATTACCAAGCTTTTTTTTAAAATAATAATTTCAAAAATAATTTTATTCAATTGGGAATAAGTCCTGAAAGTTGCATAATTAAAATCCGATAATTATTAGATTTTTGCAAGAATTTCCAAATTAATGTGTTTGTCACCGAAAAAAATATTGAGTTATGTAATATTACGTTTTCCACCGTAAACTCACACAACGATTTGGTTATCCACTGACTAAAATCAAAGACAAATTTTTACCAAAATTTCGAACGTGTTAGAAGGGATTGAAAATTTTTAAAAAAATAGTTAAAAATAATTAGATCTTTCCTCTTAATAACAATATAAACATTTTGATAGAAAAAGTTTGTATTTATTAAGTCTGGGGCCTTTTTCTATTCATATTACGCCGTTTTTTTTTGTTTTTTTTTTAGCGATTTAGTGGAGAAATTATTCAACTTTGGGTGAAAAGATCATTCAATTTTTTTAATACTTTCAATATATTCATACTTTGACTTTTGGCAAGAAAAGAGAGAAAAAAAAGAAGGAAAAAAACTCTAAAAAACAAAACAAGAAAAACACCTTTCATTTCTCAGTTTGTCTTCTGTTCCGTGTTGGTAATCATACTGTTGTATTGTCAAATACCTATTCAAGCAATATTAAGGCTGTTCCAAGAAATGTAGCTCACTATCTATCTATCTATCTATCTATCTATCTATCTATCTATCTATCTATCTATCTATCTATCTATCTATCTTCTAATTTGGGTGTATCAATGACCGACATTTTCAACCAACCACATGAAAGTAATGATTGCCGGATGTAAGTCGCTAGAGTCGGCCTACTGAACGCTTGGCTGCATTTTTCGATGTTAAACTGTTTGTATTTATTTCTAGATGCTTGGCGATTGTATCAATTAATAAACCAATTAACGAGCAGTCGAATGACAAATATTATTCAGGAATCGGAAGCGTGAAAAAATGAACATAAATAAAAGAGAAAGAAAAAAAAGTATGTTTGAAAAGCCTAAAACCAAATAAGTGGATTTAAAACTGAATATTGCATTTCTTTACATAAACAACTAATAATGTTTACACATGATGCAACAGATGCTAACGACATTAAAGCAATTTTTTTTCTCTCTCTCTCTCACACACACACACACACACACACACACACACACACACACACACAATCTCTCTCTCTCTCACTCTCTCTCTCTCTATATATATGTATGTGTGTGTGTGGGGGGGGAATATTTTAAGATGGAGTGTATCTGTAGAAGAGACAATATGAATAAAAAAGAGACAAGCGGAAAAACTATATGACATTATCAAGTCAATGATATATATATATATTTTTTTTCTAAACATTTACTGTTAAATATAAGAGACAATTAATGTCTGTTTTCTTTAATCATGAGCCGTTCTAAACACGTATTTTGTTTTTAATTTCAGTTGAAAATAAAAACAAAAATTCTCCAACATTTGGATAATTTTTTATTGAGTTGGTTCTAAGCTTTCGGCTCACATGAGACAGATTTTAGTCAGCAATACAAGAATCCTCACTCATACACACAGTAAAAAGAACCTTCAGATATTGGAGGCCATCTACATTAAATCCAAACAACCCACACTTAATAAAATCACGTTTAAATCTGGCCATAACACATTACATTGCATTTGAATAGCTGGTTCTGTTGTCATTTCGCGCTATCATGCGTTGTGACGTCATAGAACCGCATTGCAAATTTGCGAACTGCGTTTGTTATTTTTGGTAACTATTGCCGTTGCTTTTTTTAAAATTTTTAATCATATCACCCCAAGCAAGGCGGTAACGCCACTGATGTGCAGGGGGCTACATAAGAGTGAGAAGATTAGAAAAGAGAAAACCGGAAACCGCATCCTAAACAGGAAACAAGGGATGAGCCTCTTCACCTGTTCAATACCGGAGTTTTATGTCAACACAAGATAAAATTGTCGCTGATGGTGGATGTCTTTGTGTTACCGTCGTTATAACCTCTCTGCAGATGGTTCATGTGAGCCGAAAACTTAGAACCAACTTAATAAAAAAATATCCAAATGTTGGAGAATTTTTGTCTAAAATACGTGTTTAGAACGGCTCATGATTAAACATAATAATCATTCATTGTCTCTCATATTTAACAGTATATGTTTAGAAAATTATCTGCCACCTCGATACACTATATATATATATATATATATTTCACTGTTTGTGTTTATTTATTTTTTTGTTAATTATCAATATACTCAATTTTTCCTACGCTTCTTCTCTCCTCTTTGGTTACAGATGTCGAAATGTTATTCTCAGTTCATCCTTGACACACACACACACACACACACACACACACACACACACACACACACACACACACACATATATATCTATATCTATATATATATGGCATGTACACATCGCTCATTCAGTGAAATGAATTAGAACGCTCTAGCTATTAGGCGCTATAATGATATGCGCTAAAAAGTCTGCCTACTTCCACCGAACACCCATAGCCCAGGCGTAGAGTCGCCATTTCGGTCGGGTTTCAATCCTGGGTAAAAAAAGCAATCGGAGTCTAACCGTACTGATGAGCTGTGATACGGTGAAACAGATCTGTCTGCGGATGACAATATATATATATATATATATATATATATATATATATATATATATATATATATATGATATCCAGTTGATAGCAAAGGAAGTGTACCTCAAGAGTTGATTCCTCCTGATACTTGGACAGTGTGACGAAGAATATAGACTGGTGATATGGCAAGGTATTGCAACGGTGACCTGTGCTAACAGTAATGATGGCGTGGTACAAAATTATGTCTGAATCCAAGATACCAGGTCACTATCTGATGAGGGCGTTGTTGAAGGCAACGTTGCTTTTCTGGTTTTGCAGCAGTCATTATATATATATATATATATATATATATATAGTGTTACGGAAAATCTCGAATATTAACGAAATGGTTTTAACTACTGACATATTGAAATTATTTGTTTGAACATTATTTTCATTTTTATTTTTTATTCGATACTTTATATATCCTTCCGAATGACGCACATTTTCGTAGAAAATTTATCGTAAATAATCAGGCCGGTAGAAATAAATATATAAATATACTGTTTGATTAAAAACAGAATATCCACTCAAATACGTGTATCGATTAAAAAAAATGTCCGCACAAATAATTTCAATATAGATTGTTTTTAAGTACTCATGCACTGTTGTAAAATAATGTTTATTTCATAAGTAAACCTCATAAAATTCAATAATGACTAATGACCTAAAAAGTTATTACATCTTAATGTTTGTAAGTGGAGTTCATTTATTCGTGAACTCTGGCATGGCGCGTGTGCTTCCGATACAACAACAATTGTTGCTTTTTTCTGAAGCCGAAGAAATCTTAATGGCGCCTCATGAAATGACCAATGTCGCCTTAGATTATTCTATTTTTGTCCGGTCGAAAAGGGGGAAAATATTTACTGTTGTGTAATGCTTAAAATTTAGTTTGGTCCAGAGCCATACGTTCTGTTCAGCTGTTAGACCCGTTATTTAAGTGAGGAAATCAAAATCTATAATATTGTTTCACTGTAGCATGTAAAAACGACACATCGTAGAAAGACGTTTGATGGAGCAATGCTGTTAAAAGATTCAAGCTTGAAGTATAAAGCATTTTACAGTACAATTTACAAATTAATAATAATAGTCTACGGATACCGTTTACGCTCATTGAACAGGATTAGAGATCTATCACTTGTTTCCTGTTTAGGATTTGATTTCCGGGTGCTCCTAAAGTCTGTTAATTCTCTTTAACTTCCAGTAGCCTCTTGCGTCTTAGTAGCCATATCGCCTTGCTTGGAGTGAATTGATTAAAAATAAATAATGTTGATCAGATTTTTGTACGTTTGTTACAAAATCTGAAAAGAAATTGATACAAACACTGAATGAGGAAAAACATGAAAACGACTACTAACTGCTCGATAAAATAATAATTATATAAAATTATTACATATTGTTTATGTAGAAATAGTTTTCATAAAATAATCCTACCACGGGTATTTTATATACCAATTGTTAATCATTTCTGGCAATTCATGAGTTACCTAGTAAGGAAAATAAACACTTATATTAACCCATCTTTCTCGAAAGTAGGTAAATGTGCTAATTTGATATTTAGTTCGGCTACTACCTTAGTCTTTTAAAGTTAATAGGAAGGATTCCGATTTACATACAATTCTCTTTTTCGTTTTGGATATATACCCTCACAAGATTTTTCGATATCTTATATGGGTCTATCATTTATTCTTCTGAAATACAGTTTAGTAATGTTCACATGACCTTTTTGTGTTTCCCTCCAGAGATCAGTTGTATTTCACCATATAATTGAGGTCATTTATCCTTCATTTGATTCTCTATGGGTTTTGAAACTTTGCTTTAATTGGGTCATTATTGGTGAATTTAAAGTAAAATTAAAACTTCGTCATCTATCCCCACAGTTTTCCACTCGCATCGCCCCTTCATTTTGCCTTGAACACTTTCGAGGTCCTCTCCAGCTAACTCATTCGCTTCAGATATTTGCTTTTTAAATCACTCTACATAATTTAACAATTGTTCTCTATTTGGGTTATCCTGTAACCACTTTTCCTTTATTAATTGTAGTGGAGCTCGTACCGAATGTTCAAATAAAAGTTCAAACAGACTGAACCTTAGGGATTTTTGCACCGATTTACGAGCTGCGAACATTAAGAACGGAATGCCTTCGTGTCATTCTTTCTGATCTAAGCTGTAAGTTCTTATCATAATCTTCAGGGTGGAGTGAAACCTCTCAAGAGCTCTCTGGGACTGAGGATCGTAAGCACTCGCTTTTATAAAAGTAAGTCCTAATTGCATTGTAAGTTGCTGAAATAGCCTTGACATAAAATTAGACCCTTGGTTCAATTGTATTATCTTAGGTTGACCCACCTTGGTACAGGAATTAATAAGAGCTTTTACTACCTTTTTGACCGAAATGTTCCTCAGTGGAATGACCCAGGAAATATTGATGACGCACACATGATGGTCAACAAGTATTTATTAGTCGATTTTGTTCTGACTGCCCCACACAGTCTACAACTACCCGACTAAACGGTTATTCAGAAATCGGTATAAGGTTTAAGGGTGCGACTGGGATTTTCTCGACTTTCTCGCCAATTTAAATATGTAACAATTTTACAAAATGTCATAACATCTTTCTTAACTCCGGGACAGTAAATTGTTAATTCCTAAGTGTCCTGGTAATGGAATTTCATGAGCTGTTCTGAAAATGCTGCGCCTATAAGCTCTTGGGACTACTATTCGTTCGCTGTCTAGGCTTCTGAATTTGGAATTTGAGTTGGATTCCATCTCCTTATTAGTATCCCATCTTTAATAAAATATATCTGAGACATTATCTAGATTGTCCCCTCATCTCATCGGATTAATAAGTAGCTTTCGTTCAGAGTCGGACTGTTACTCAGTAATCAGACTTTTTCTCAATATAGACAGATTCATCTTTCTCAACGTGTGGCAGGCTCATTTTTTTTCTCGTCATTGAGAGGGTGTTTGAGGAGGGCTAATCACTACCAACGCTCCTCTTTCTCCCAATTTTGTTCGATTTAAGCTGACTAATATTAGGGTTTAAAATGTCTGAGATAAGTCTACTGACTTGTGTTTCTATTTCTCACTATTCTTCGCCCTTGCTTGTGCATCACAATGTAAGCAGTTTTAATTTTCTTTTTCGAGCCCGTTTTTCCCAGAATAGACTGGGTTTCTCGGCTTAGACGGGGAAGATTTCACCACTTGTTTCCGCACTAAATCATTTCACAATAAAACTGATACTCCATTCATTGGAAGTTTGCTTATCACACCCACGGTGATTGATCCTGATACCCAACTCGATTAACTCTATGTCGAGAGATATTCACAAGTTTGTCGTCAATTTCTATGACATTAATTCGTTTGTTGGTAGCTGACCTCCGTCTTCATGGTAAACTGCTTTGTAACAGGGGAGATGGCGAAGCGTCCGTATCTCTTATGATTTGAATGGGTATTTTCCTAATGAAATCACCCACCAAGGAATTCTTCCCTTCTGATATGAATTGTGGGTATACGTCTGTTATTCCATTCGCAATTATTACACCCTGCGGTTTATTGCGCATTTGATGATGTGATTCTTTGTACTGCCGAGTCCAGCAGTTTACCTCACTTTGCCCTTATCTTCCGACGGTAATAGTATAACATTGGTTTATTTTCCCGCTCGTTTATCGGTCGGTTTTGGTAAGTTGCCACCTTTTTTTATAATTTAAGTTTTTCAATTTATTAGGAGTTTAAGTTCCCAAGTTAAGTTTAATTTTGCTCCCTCTGTGAGTCAAGGCATATTCATCCTCTAAGACTGCTATCTCGTAAGCGGTTTCTGTCTTCCCTTCACTTATAGGAATTTTAATCTCTTCTGATGTACTATTTTTGAATTCCTCAATCAATATTAATTGTTTTAAATTTTTATATTTATTTTCTATATTTTTCGCCGAATTCCAACAGATAAATTAAGTTTCTTTTTGGGAATTCGACATAAGTTTGAGCTTCAATTTTTTATGATTCGTAAATTGTTGATATGCCACTAGAACCAAGTTGGTAAGTCATAATTTGCTTTATCCCCAACAGAAAGATTCGCATAAGTCGTCTGGGCTTTTCCACATAAGACGGTTTGCAATATCTTTCTTGGCTAGTTAAAATTTATTGCTGTCTTTTCAAAGTGTAAGAAGTATTTGTCTCTTTCATCTTACTGAAATTTAGGCACAAACCTAACTTATTTGGTGAGGTCGAATTCTCGTTACTTTGGCTCCTTATTTCCAATCTGCCTGATCTCTTGTTTTATGCGCACTTTCTTTATTTCTCTTCTGGCAGTTATTCTGGTTCAGTTTGTGTCTGAGACATTTCCTATGTGTCTGGCTTAGCATTTCTCCTCGAATAAGTTATTATCTACCATATGCACTGCTATCATCAGACTTGTCTTCCTCATTGTTTTTCTACTGTCCACCTCTAACAGTTTCCGTGTCTCTAATATATAATCTTTTCTTTTCAGTTTATATACTTAGTCTAGAGATGGTTCTCTTAGAAAAGTGTCTACGACCAATATTTTACCCTATTGCTTGTCCTTCGCTATTGGCCTTCACGTGTATCTTCACTGTGAGAGATACCGGACACGAGCCTCGAATTTATTTTACTACTTAATTACCGCAGCATAAAATATAAAAATGAAATTAAAAAATGTTACACCTGTTTCAAGAGATATTGTAGGTAGTGTAGTGGATGGTTCTCTCGCAGGGTCAGATACACGTATAAGAAAAAAAAATAACAGAGACGAACAAAAAAAGCCGGGATTATAATGTAACAAAATTTAATGTATTGTAGAGTACCTGACACCACTCTAGTGTTCTCAAAGGTGAAATGATTTGTCTACCAAAATAGTTATATAAAAAAAGAGTAATAGCAGTCAGATATTTCACTGCCATTGACATGCGGCGATCGTTCACTTTTTCGGACTCTGCTTTAGCCGAAGAGGAACCAAGACGAAGTTCCGCCGAAGAGTAAAGTCTCGTCTGGGAAAAAGCTTTGTCCGAGCTTACGAACTCAGTTTTACCCACGTTAATTGGCCTTGTGCCGCATCTACCTCGGGTTTTGTTCACGTGGGGAGGCCATAAATAATTCGGACTGTCACTGACAGTCTGAAAGAATCGACTGCTTACATCAGTCGTTCACATTGTCGGACTCTCTGCCTTATGTTTTGACTTTCAGATCTCCGAAGCAATTCGGACTGTTTCTGAGAGTCTGAGGAGATCGACTGCGTGTGTAAAACGAGGCTCTGCTGAAGTGTAGAGTCCCGTTTGGGGAAATCTCATCCGACCATGTGGAGAAGTGGTTGATACCTCGGAGTGTCATTGACGATTATTATCGGACTGTGCTCTCTGCGACTCTAACAGTTTAACCTCTCCTCTCTTTCTAATTATTGCTGATCTGTCTGATCTGTGTTTGTCTTATTTGTACTTAATATCCATTAACACGGATATTGTGCTGTAGATACTTCAGCACAAATCGTACTGCCACTTCGACGATACAAGAATATAAAGTAAAAATGATACGGGGAAATATGTCTATGTGGACAGATGTGTGCAGTGTATGCGATTTTAGGAAAAAAAAAACACACTTAACTTTTGTCCGTAGACTGAAAAACAACATTTTCTTCTCTCTCACTCTCTCTCTCTCTCTCTCTTTCTCTTTCTTCATATTTCACTTTTCCTTTCTTTTAGTTAAGTTCTTTACTTTCTTTTCAAAGTTTCGAGCTTCTGTTGCTAAATGATGTCCATTTCCTTTTGCAGTCTCGAAAGTATAAATAAGTTTATTTTCAGTCATAAAGATTTAACGTTGAGCTGACCGATGCGTTCTCAGACTTCCTTAACTGGAAGAATCACACATGCCCTTCCGTTCAGTGGTTAACGCATTTAGTAATGCAGCATTATTTCTCGGTCTGTCACTATTTAGTCAATTAAGTAAATGTCCGTAATGGCATGCGATTAATGTTAGTTGGATACAACGTTTGATCTTTTTATTAAAAAAATCTTTTCATATATTGATTACATAATAAGAAGTGTTTATCCATCGTGGTCCGCTAACTTGGTTCTTAACTATTTTTCCCGCGTAACCTTTTAAAGAGGGTCACGTGACTCCGCACGCGTGTGATGTGCTACTTAGCTTTAGCCATCAGCCGATCTTGTTTAAAAAGGCCATCTTCTGGCTTATGTTAATTTAACTACTGATTTAGAGAGAGAGAGAGAGAGAGAGAGAGAGAGAGAGAGAGAGAGAGAGAGAGAGAGAGAGAGAGAGCTGTAAATTAAGTGTATCATTTGTTGTACGTAAAATTTTCCCTATGACATTAAATCTTGATTACATAAGAAGAAGAGTGAATTATCACAGTCTCATGTGGCAACTTTAGATCAGTATAAAACAAATAGATAGAGAGAGAACGAAAGAAGGAGAGAGAGAGAGAGAGAGAAAGAAAGAAAGAGAAGGGGGAAAATAAATAATGAAAAAAAAGAGAAAAGAGTTAAAATTGTGATAACGAATAGACTGAAATAAATATAAACAGAGTGCTATATATACGAACAGACTGCGATAATTCAATATTATCAAACATACATATTTATTACTTTACGTTGATACCAGAAAGACAAGATATTTAATCAAAATTTCGAAGGTTCTAAAAAGTATTAAGAACAAATTGATCTTAAAAAATTATTTGACATTTCCAATTAATAATAACGTAAATGTTTTGATGATAAAACTTTGTTTTATTAGGTTTGTGGCACTTTTTCATCATGTATATTCATTTTTAGCGAATCTTTGGCGGCAATTACACACACACACACACACACACACACACACACACACACACACACACACACACATATATATATATATATATATATATATATATATATGTATTTGGTAATTGGGTAGCAACCTCTCTTTTAACCATGTTTCGTTAAAGACTACTAACAAAGTACAGCGATTAAGCTTTTTATTTTATTTTTTCTTTTATTCGTACAATAGTTTATTTCTGGACAAGAAGCGAGTAAAAACTGCCCAAAAGTTCGGCTCTTCTTTTAGCCATTATCAAAGGTGATTTTTATGTTTAACTGAATGTGTAGGGTTTTCTAGCAATGTATCTGAAGTTATAGGAATGTTTTATTTTCCAAATATTGTCCTATTGTGGCCGTGTTAATGTTACAGAGTGTTGTTTTTTTCTTTTTTATTATTAGGGCTTCTATAATTTGTAACCTTTTTTTACATGTGGATGAAGCTATTATACTTGTATTTTCTACTAGTTTCGAATATAGTTTAGTTGATTTTATGTGCGTTTATATGAGTTTTATTTGAGTCTTGGTCGGATTGACGTGACTTTAATTGTTAAGATATGCATGTAGTAGTATGATATTTCAACTTTGTCTTAAACGGTCAGGTTTTCATATTTTTCCAATTGGATTTCAGATCAGTTACGTAGCAAGACTTATCGAATCGAAGAGGAAGTTAAGGCTGTCAAAAGTTTCGAACAAAAATATTAGCAATATAGATTATAACATTCAAGGATTTATCGCTAGTCTCTTCCAGATTTTCACAATTTTCATAGCCGTTAGGAATTGGTAAGCGCTTACTTTCACAGTTCTCCACTCACGTTAGTTTTTTTTTCATGATAGCAACAAAAGTCAAAAACATTTAGGCATTTATTGTCGAGAAAAAGTAACGACAGTAATTTTCCTCTATTTTTATTTTTCTATAATTGAAAATTATTGACGTTAATATTTGTAATTTTTTAAATTTTCACGTTAAGTAAGACAATAAAGCCACTAAAACTCAAAGGGAGAGTGCTAGTGAGTGTTAGAGAATATGAAAAAGAACACTATTAAGGAGAGATAACAATAAAAGAACAGGAATTAAGAACACAGTAGATAACGATTGGCATTAAATTAAAATTTTTGAAGATTAATGTTGACTGAGAAGCAAGAAACCGGAAAAAAGTTCTACAAGCGTATAGTGCGATAGAAGAAACTGTTAGCATAGAACATACGGTTGCATCTAGCACTTTCAACTGTGAAATGATAAGAACTTGCCACCAATCTAGTAATACATTTAAATTAATAGAGTATAGATACCATGGTGGAAAGTTCATCAGAATGAAAGTATTTATAGAAAAGCTACAAAGAAGCGAAAGTGACTGAAGTCGAGATTAAGTTGTAAATACAATTTAATGATTTATCTTTCTTTTTAGGTTTCTATACTATGTCTATGGATGTCTATGGATGTGCGTTGTGGCGCAGTGGATATCGGCTCGAGAAACCGGGGAGCCGAGTTCGAATCCCAGTTGAATCCATTGTATTCACTTACGCGCAAATACCCTTGGGAAAGGTATTAACCCGTCTCTTCCTTCCAGTTATGGGTGAAATAATAGGACAGATTGGGTTCTATAGTCTTGGCTGGCAACCAGTCTACCGCAGAAAAGTAATGGCAACCTACTGCGGGATAATCTTCTGCCCAGTCAGTCATGTCTCTTGCGAGACAAGCGTGTTTCACGTATGCCACTTAACTGACTGATACTATGTCAGCCCAAGCATCCGACAGCCTGATGCTATCAGGTTTGCGAGATCTATCTCGTCTCCGTCCCCTCTGAGACGCGAGTGCGGTACTTCTGGCGTGTGTGGGCTTCTCCGTTGCGCAGAATTGTCCACCAAAATAAAATTACCGTAAATGGTCTCGTCAAACTCTCTTTGATTCACAGCCATATCTACTACCGCCACTAGGAAAAAGAAACGGAATAGGGAGAGAGGATGACTATCCTGGGGATAGGATGCGATAGGGTGCCAACAACAACGACTATGAAATTATGGTCATTGACATTTTTGGGGACGACGAACAAAAAATGAAATAAAATGAAAACTTTCCCCTTTCGATAAAAAAATTATGAGTAACGTTATTTTGCTGGTGTTTCTTAAAAGGAAGATGTAGACTTTTACACATCACTATTAAAAACATATCCTTTTTTTCGTTAATTAACTCCACCGGAGGAGGGTAGGAGGAATCACCTCCCATTTTTTCTCGTTTAAGGATTTCATGACGCCACTTTTGCTGATTCACGAATTTCCTGGAAATAAAACCGCAAGCGATGTTTTCTTTTGACAAGGTTAATCCATATCGTGTAAGCACTTCAAAGAAACTCAGCGATGTTACTGGCATTCATCTTCTTTTCAGAGTGACTCAAATAACCTTCACATCTCTGATATTAGCTACTAGCTTCAATTTTTCTTTCGACACCCACAACCGTCACAGCAACTAATGGAGGAAAGTAGTTATTCTTGTCTTACCAGCCAAAGTTGAAAATCTTCAATCTTACTGGTTGTTCCACTATTGTGTCTTCACAATAAACTTATTTTCCACTCTACAACCACTTTACTCACAGGCGTAACTTTGTCGCTATTTCCATGGCAAATGTTCAGATGAGCTCCATTCTTTAGTTTTAGTATTTCAAACTGAGAACTCGCCATGCAATATACACGAAGTGGAAAAAACCTTATTCTCTCTGTATTCAATTTGTAAGGAAGAAATTCTACTCAGATTTAATTCAAGAACCGATTCTTTGTGTTACAGACTGCATTGTGGATGCTTCCTCACTACAATCTTATACTGTTCAAGTTAAGTAGAAATCGTTATTTACTCTCTATATTTACTTACTAATTTTTCCTATTACATCCATATATCATTTTTAATTCATTAAACATTCACCCGCAAAGCCTTTTGGGCCTTCTAGTGAGTGAGGATTAGTTTAAAAAAGGAAAACGGAAAACGAATTCTATTAAGGATTTTGTTTGAATTTAGTTTTCGTCATCCTTAAAAATCGAGGGTTTTTTTTCCATAGCAATTCTTTCTAATTTTTCTATAAAATTAAACACTCTTTTCGTGGAAAGCGTGAAGAAACTTGTTTTTGGGTCATCTTCTGAAAATGGCTTCTTGCAGGGTCATCTTCTGAAGATGGCTTCTTGCGGGGTTATCTTCTGAAGGTGGTTTCTTGCGGGATCATCTCCTGAAAATGGCTTCTTGCGGGATCATTTTCTGAAGATGGCTTCTTGCGGGGTTATCTCCTGAAGAAGGCTTCATGCGGGGTTATCTTCTGAAGATGGCTTCTTGCGGGGATATCTTCTGAAGGTGGTTCCTTACGGAATCATCTCCTGAACATGGCCTCTTGCGGGGTCATTTTCTGAAGATGGCTTCTTGCGGGGTTATCTCCTGAGGAAGGCTTCTTGCGGGGTTATCTTCTGAAAATGGCTTCTTGCGGGGTCATCTTCTGAAGGTGGTTTCTTGCGGGATCATCTCCTGAAGATGGCTTCTTGTGGGGTTATCGTCTGAAGTCTACTCATTTAATTCATTCTTCATTTTATTTAAAGGAAAAATTTATAGCCCCATCTTTAGAGTGTCCATTTTGACATCGGCTACATCCATATTTTTCTTTTGAACATCATTCCTCCCAAAGAAATTTATAAAAGTTTAAAACCATTTTTATGAGTTAGTTAAGGAGACGGGGGAAAATATTGGAATTCATCTTTTTTTTTTGTGAAAATTAAAGATATTTCTTTACTCATAGGAATCTTCTTTCTTTAAGGCCCTGATCCCTCTCAAGACTGTGTATGTCAATTTTTCAATCCCTCTTCACTCGTTATTATGATCAAAATTTCAACAGGGTCTCAAATTGATTCTAAATATAAGTACATTTTTCGTCTTCATTCTCCTTAAAATATTGCTCACAGGCCTCATCTAGCGTATTTTCAGCCTCTTTCTGTAGAAGCAAACCTCTGTTGCATCAAGTTTCCTTTTTAAAATTGTCCAACCTTTACTCTTAAAAGATTGGTATGACAAAGCATTTCCGTACACTTCTTTGTCTCTAACAAAATTTTCCTGTGTCTTAATACTCTGCTTAACTTTTGAATGGCAAGTTTAAATGGCCTATTTTATTGACAAACTAGATAAAAAACTCATACGGACGTTTTTGAAAATTACTATCATCAAATCTGTTAGACAATATAAATTGTTGTCGGTTTTCCTTTAAATAGCCCATTTTTTTCTTTTTTCTTTTTTCTTTTTTAAATATCCCCTCTCTTTATAGGCAATTTAGAGTCAGCCGGGTGAATACTATGTTCAGGGAATTATTACTAATTTTCTACATTTTATTATTGTTACTTTTCATCACAACACCCTTGATCGATACATTCTTTTACTACCAGAGCCTAGGCAGTGGAAAAAAAAAAGAATTGACTTCCGACAAAAATTGAACACATTTTCCAAGCGACCACTTTCAATGAAACTTATATGAAAGCATCGCTTTAAATGATTTCTTTTATTGTCAATATTAAAGACAATATTGTTAATTCACATGAAACTTTTTGTTATAACTCTCCATATTGATTTCATATATTTGATCTCTTTCTAATTATCGGTTCATCTCAGTTTATTAAATCTCATCTAGAGTCTATAGCTTTATCGCCAGCAGTCGTTGTTCGCTAGTTGTAAAGCATATATTCAGGAGGCCATCAGACCAATTATAACAACTGTAGGGCACTGGTATATATATATATATATATATATATATATATATATATGTTAAAACTTAAACAATGACAATTTCTTATCAACTCACAGAGTAACCATATTTTTTTTATGGGTTAAATGACAATGCTGGTATTGAACCCTCCTGTAATTGTAGATCTAAAGAAAATTGTCCAGTAAAAAGCAGATGCAGATTTAACATTTCTCCCCCGCCCCGCAAAAAGAAAAAAAAAGTCAAACTTATGTTTACATTGGAATTTCTGCTTGGGAATAGAAACATATTTTATGACCATAGACAGTCATTTTGTTTATTCTAGACTAAAACACCAGACAGCACTTTTCGAAAAATTTTGAGAATTGAAGGAGAAGGACTTAAGCCCACAGATAGTTTGGAAGATTATAGGTTCCGCGCGCAGTCCTAATAATCTTAGAGATAGGTGTACCTTATGTTGAGAAGATAAAACAGAATTATAAAATATAATAATCAAAGACAACTATTAAATCAGAGGAATGAATTAGTATTTAAATATCGACATAAAAACAAATTCAAACTTCCATGATATAGGTTTATTTCAATTAGGTACTATATTTTCTTATATTCACTCCCCTCTAATTCTTCTAATAGCGAAAGTATAACTAATTCTACTTCCTCTTTTAACCTCTATGCACCTATCTTTTATATTTTATAAATTCTCCCCTCTCTACGATACACCAAACTCATTTTCTATTTATCCATAACTTCTTTTTTATCTATGTTCTAAAGTTATTCTTAACCTTCCCTCTTTTTTTTCATATAATCCCAAATTAATGTTATAAGGTTAATATTCGGGTTTTAATTTTATATAACTTTTTTGTCACAAAAACCTTCCACTCTCCCTTAACTCGTGCCTTTCGTCTGATGAGACTGTACTTCCAAAAGACAGACGACAGACATCCTCATCTGACAAAATAGACAGTTCCTCAGATGAGGTGATTCGTAATTTATTGCTTAATATATATATATATATATATATATATATATATATATATATATACATATATGAAATTATTTGTTAGAATATTATTTTTGATCGATAATCGTATTTAAGTAGATATTCAGTATATAATCAAACAGTATTATATATTTATTTCTACCGGCCTGATTATTTACGTTAAAGTTTAATGAAAATGTGTGTCATTCAGCAGAATTTTAACATAGGAGAAGCCACCAATTGATCTGGCGCGTCTTAGACCTCTCGATCACGAATGGCTGACAGTCTAAACGAAATCAAATCAATGACACACATTTTCGTAACAAAAAATTATCGTAAATAATCAGGCCGGTAGAAATAAATCTATATACTTTTTGATTATAAACAGAATAATAAAAATAATGTTCAAACAAATAATTTCAAATTTTCGGTTGTTTATAAACATTTAATCTTAAGTTAATCTTTATATCTTCAATATGTTTTTGCAATCAACTTAAGTTTTGTTTTTATTTACAAATTTACAACTTACTCTTACAGCCTCTTAGTGTACCTCATCATAACATGATATAAAGATTATGAATTTTACAATGAAAATAATTTTTTCTGGCTCCTGGTCAATTTGATTCTTTTTTGTATTTATATGAATGCATTATGAGAAATTCTTTAATTTCGAGCATTGTATTCTATCTTTTGATGAAAAATCATACCTGCTTCAATATTGGGAAAGTAAAATCTATGATTTTAAGTCGAATTCATTGTATCAGTTTTAGCTTCACCGTATATCGGGGGCTTAAAACTGCTTGCCTATTTTTCTCTCAAACTTAGTCCAGAATTGGTGAATAATAGAAAAATGCTTCCCCGGTTATTTTTGTTTTGTTTAATGCGAAGCCAAATGTTGTGCGAGTCTGACCAAAACATCATGGAAATGTTCTTCAACCATCCTTTGCCCTGTGGATAGGCGCATTGTCTTGTCGTAAAAATAACAGCAAACATTCCACTTTAGAAAAAAAAATTAACTGTGGGAAGCAATTTTTCTGTAAGCTAAGGAAATATCATCAAAATATTATCGCAGATTATTGAAGTCTGTTTTTTGTGGGGTGCTCTGCATTCTTTGCCTTGTCAGAATAAAGCTGTACTTAGTAAATATTGAATTCAAAATATTACGTATGAAATTAAAAACTATAATTAATGATAAAACAGATAAGCGATAAAATGAAAGGAACTGACTGGATCCCTGCTTCGAAAATCAGCATTAAGTTCTAGATTTTGAATAGGACACCTTTAGCATCCACAAAAAACATGGAAACTATATCGGACTATAAAATAGACTGTTATTCTTATATTTTGCTACAGAATTATTTTTTTCTCTGCCTAGTTTCAGCCTCCATATTTTCCAAACTTCTTATTCTTCCCGAACCTCTAACATCATTGCATATTAAGTATTCAGCATCGAATCTTATATTTTCTTTGTCAAGTACGCAGAGCTACCATGTAATTTCCAGGGTTCTTGCTGTTTTACTTTTTTTTTTTTAGTGACTTTGGCCTCAGAAATCTGAAAGTCATGAGAGAGAGAGAGAGAGAGAGAGAGAGAGAGAGAGAGAGAGAGAGAGAGAGAGAGAGAGAGAGAGAAATGATTCAGCCATTTCTTATCTATACAGACAAGTCCCTTCAGATGAGAAAAAAGTCTTTTGAAAGTCAGCAACAGGACCCGTCTTTGTTTAACTGCCGACAACAACAGCGCCTCTTTCTTTCCATTAATTTCTCTCGTCGTTATCTGGATACGATGAAAAAAAGATTCTATGTAGGTTATTTTAAAATCTTCCTGGAAGAGATAAAAACAATTTCATCTTTTCTCATATTAATTCAACATTTCTAATGAGGTACCTGCTAACTCCTTGTGCTTGGAAAGTAATGTTACAGCTTTGACGAGACAATTAAAACACGATGAAAAACCAACTTAATCACAGATTGCGTACGAAAAGACTTCCGGTTAGGCTAAAGTGAACACTTTTCGACATTTAAATGTTTTCTTTTCGAATTTCTGGGATACGGAGTCATTATTATTTACATCCGCACTGGTGTCCTCATCTTTACGGTTGTTAGTAAAATAGACATAGAAAAAGGTAAGTTTCACATCGGGGATGTCAGATTCAAGCAGATATAGTAATTTAACTATCTTGATGACATAGTAACAGGCACCAGAACGTGTGAAATTAAAATTTAGAAGGGATAACCGTAGGGAATTATTCTTCTTCTCAGAAAAACAGATTGAAAAGTATTAGGAAGCGTGTTGGGTTGTTATCCTTTATCGGATCTACTCTATGGAACTGAATGCTGAACAATTTCGTGATAAGCGAAATAAACTTTGAACGGCTGAGATGTGGTTAGGGCAAAGAATGTTAAAAAATACCGTGAACAAAACATTTGACGAACGAGGAAGGTTAAGGGGAACAGGAACTTGAGGCAAATTGTTGATAACACTTAGGAATTTTTGTGATGGGAAAAGAAGATTAGGAGAAATGAATACTCACAGGACACATACAAGGTAAGAGAAGTATAGGAAAATCTCTGTCAAAAACTGAAAAATTTGAGTAAATGGATGGAGGAAAAAGTACCGTAAAGAGAAAGAGAAATCATAAACTAGAAAGAATTGCATAAAACAACAAAACCAGGAAACCATAGAGAGTCATGAACAGCTTAGATTTTGAAGGGACATGGTAGAAAGAAACAGATCAGTTTTTGCGTTGCGTTTGATTTCTTATTATTGGGCAATGAAATTGTTTCTGGTCATCTGTTTGCGTTTGGTTAACATTTCCAGATGATCATTAAAATCATTTTCGAATTTCATTCTTTTAGAGGTTTTTTTTTAAGCATATCACCCGAGCAAGGCGGTAACGCCACTGAAGTGCAGGGGGCTACGTAAGAGTGAAAAGATTGGAAAAGAGAAAGCCGGAAACCACATCTTAAACAGGGAACAAGGGATGAGCCTCTTCACCTGTTCAATAGACGTGGGTGGAGTGTGAACCGGGCGATAGTTTAGTCTATCTACTCCAATTGAAAAAAAAAAAGAAAGAAAGAAAAAGGAGTGAAAAGATTGGAAAAGAGAAAGCCGGAAACCACATCCTAAACAGGGAACAAGGGATGAGCCTCTTCACCTGTTCAATAGACGTGGGTGGAGTATGAACCTGCCATGTCTTAGCAGCAAAGGACTTCTTTCATTATATGATGCACATGGATGGAGTTGCCAGTTTTTTCAGCAAGTATTTGACTTCAAGGCATGTACTCTGACAATATCTGCATAAAACTGATTTCAGCAGGGATATTTCATTTATATAGACTCCAGCCTGGAATAGACATAATTAGCTTCTCAAACAAAGAAACTCCCTTTATATCACCCAGATAGCTGTACCATGAAGTATTTTCAATTTTGACATGGATTTCTAAATTGTAAAATTTACATTAAAACCAATGTAAACTTTGACAGATATATTGACTTGAAACCGATTTCATTGCATTATAAAACATCACACACACACACACACACACACACACACACACACACACACACACACACACACACACACGCGCCTATTTTTTCACCTGAGTATGTGAGAGAGACTCTGGTGCTGATCTATCTTTTCCCTATCTGGTTGTCTCGTGTGCGACCCACCTAACCGTAGCTGGACTCATCCCACTTGTTTACATGTTAGTGACACCCAATGACATTCTGTAAGATATGAATATGCACCTGATGGCTATGAGATTACCTTTCACGTTAATCCACTGATGCACCTAGTGTGACACTGAATGCAAAATCTACACTTAGGGTGAGGCCACCACACATTCCAGATCGGTGTCTTTTACAACAAAGTTTCCTCATTGAACATTGAATTCATTTCAGTCCAATTTTGCATTTCCTGGCGTCGGTCAACTCGCCCGACATGTGTGTTTGTCCGTC
>JBBBDQ010001633.1:0-165000 GCA_037127315.1 Ascarosepion bandense | reverse complement strand
AGGTAGGTACAAGTGCATACAAACATTTTCTACCAAATTTGGTCTGTGGATGAATCACCAGAAAGTAATAAAAATGTAGTAGTCCAAACTTCTTCAGGGTAGAAACGTTCCAAAATCTCCGTCATTGCCTGAAACTGTAAATTGTAGCGAGCCTATATATATATAATTTAATATGTTTAATGCGTAATAATAAGTTTAATAATAATAATAAGTTTAATGCGTAAATTAGACACAGTAAAAGAAGAAGAAGAAGAAGAAGAAGAAGAAGAAGAAGAAGAAGAAGAAGAAGAAGAAGAAGAAGAAGAAGAATGACTAATAATATAAGAGAACAATTATAACAATAGATGGTGTGTCCCCAAAGTCTGGACAGGTAGGGAATCTCATTAGCTACATTTTTTACTTCCACAGATCAAACATGGTTTTATCGAAAGAAGAAAAAATGGATTCCTTTTCCTGGGTTATGCTAAAAAAGAAGGCGTACTCAATAAGAACAACAGATGCAACACACTTGATTGCACAAATAAAGAGTGAATGTTGCTAAAATTGACTGTCATATGCAGTTGTTACATCGACTTCACGTGAATCTTGCAAAGTGCATGCATCACAAAAGATAGAAATCATATTGAAGATGCTATTTGTTAATATTCCAATTCAGTAAAATTGCAGTTGATAATTTAATTTCTTGAAAATATGCATTTTTCCTATGTGTGCAGACTTTAGGGACACCCTGCATATTGTAATAAATGTTATGTGACAGACTGAATACTAGTCCTTATGGTGGAGCATCTCATGCACAATAAGATATTAATAAAAATAAGTAATTCTAAACTAGAACAATTTTAACAAGATAATGAAAGTTTTGTGACGCTTAAGAAGATTGATTCTTGGCGCAGACCTGAACCATTTCAGTCTCTGATCTTTTACTTCTGTCGAGAATTTCCATTATTTCACACGAAAGCAAGAAGATTACAACTTCATATCAGTATGGCCTGCATCACTGCTCTTGTATTTTGGAAACATTATTAAAGAAAACCTTACGAATTATTTCCGGGGTTGAACACACTATTCACAATACCTCATACTCGGCAGGGCTAATTTTCAAAAGCGCGGTTTAATTTTAATTTGAATAATTAAGTTTTTTCAGCTGGTCGTATTACACTGTAGCTACTGGCAATGCTGCTGCCATCATCATCATCATCATCCACTCCTCCTCCTCCTCCTCATCCTCCAACCTTCATTATCATATATTTTCATGCGTTTAAGAAAAGTAAAACTAGAACAAGATGTAATTCTTTTGTATCTTAACCTACGAAAGTCGAAGAGAATTATGTGTAATAAAGCCAATAGGTCAGTCATTTTGAACCGTAAATCACAATCAAATCAGTATCATGAACAACTCAAATAGGTATCAAAGTAACTCAACAATTCAGGGTATCAAATCTTCAGGATATTTCTCATTACTTTAGTAGACGACGTGGATTGTACATTCTCAATTCTCTTTCTTGAATTTTCATTTCTTTTTCGATGGAAGCACAAAATCCTTAGGAGCAAAAGTTAATATTTTCTTTAATCCCATTAGGCTTTCTACAATAACCCGAAATTTCGCTTGTAACATTTTTCTAACATTTCTCTTGCCTCTTCAGAATTGCTTTACACTACATTGTTTTTGTCACTTCATTAAAGTTAGCCATTAAAGTTAGCCATTAAAGTTAGCCATTAAATAATATTAGTCTCGTCAATAACGCAACCGATGTCTTTGTAAAAGAACCCATTCGATTTCATCCCCTAATACTTTCAAAATTCCTGCATGGAATTGTATTCCGTTTTTGCTTTGCAGAATTGGACTACAACCCGAGTTACACTGTATGCTAGACTGTGGGAAATTTGTAGTCTGCGAGAAATGACATAATTGACTAGAAATCTTAATCCACTGCAGTGGTCATTCACCATTCACCATTCCGTTCTAACCAAGTCGATGGTTACTTTGTTTCAGATTCTCACTTTTGCTAGGTGATATTGTTCATTCCCATCATTAACTGGCTTAAACTTTTCTATTTTGTCGACTATATGTGTATATCTTCATGATTTTGATTTTGTTTAATCTTCAAGTGTATGGAATGATTAGACAAAGCCTTCTCGCCATTAACGGCATACTATCATTAGGAACGGAAGTCTATGCAGTTCGGAACTTGTTAGACGATAATCCATCAGGTATATATACTTCGTTTCAGCCGAAATATATACTCTCTTTTGCCAAGTGATGTTCAGTCATCATTAATTGGCCCATTCTTTTCTATTTTGTACGCTATATATATACGTTGTGGTGTAGTTGATATCGGCTTGGAACGAGAAATCGGAGAGCCGAGTTCGAATTCCAGTTGAATTCGTTGCATTCATTTTCGTACGTATATCCTTAGGAAAGGTATTAATCAATAGCTTCTCACAGTAGCTATGGGTTAAATAGCAACACAAATTGGATTCTATAGCCTTGGTTGGCAACTAGTCTATCGCAGACAGTAATGGCAACCTGCTGCGTGAAAATCTTCTCAACAACAAATGTCTTTCGAGACATGGTTGCCCAAGGTGTATCGCGTATAGCACTTAAATGATATATGTATATCTTTATGATTTGATTTTGCTTAATTTTCAAGTGTTTGTCAATAAAACAATACCTGCTCATCATTGGCGGCACATTCTCCTCAGGGACAATAGGCTATGCAGTTGGACCCTTGTTAGACGTTGAGCCAACAGGAATATATATTTCTTCTCATATATTCTCTCTTTTTGTCAGGTGATGTTGTTCAGTCCTGTCGTTAATTGATCCAATGTTTTTTTTTATTATGAACGTTTTATTTGTATATCTTCGGGACTTTTGCATAAGCGCCAAATTTTTGTCCCGATAATACAATACCTGTTCGCCATTGCCAGCACACTGTCTACAGTGACATAAATCTATACAGTTAGGCCCTTGTTAGACAATAATTCTACAAGAATAACACTTCATATCAGAAGAAAAAGATTCTCTTTTTTTCCAATTGATGCTGTTGAGTCCCTATTCCTATATATATATATATGTGTGTGTGTGTGTGTGTGTGTGTGTGTGTATGCACACACACACACACACACACACACAGAGCGTGGAGAAACGAGGAGGAGGATGGAGAAAGTAGTAGCATTTTTTTCACGAATGGATCAGTGCGCTCAGGCAAAATGTTTGCTCCCACCTTTCCCGAAGCCACTAAGGAGGCTGCCGTTATAAACAGCCTCTCATCGATTTTTAACTCTATTCGACGACTTAATTTTGATGGCTTCATTCTGCTGACGTGCGAGATTTCAAACATGGTATATTTTGGTGACGTAATAAAAAGAATGATAAGACCAAATTGGCCAAAATAGAAGCTTTGTCACTTCTTATCAGTCAAGGGAATGAAAGAGCCATTTGTTAAATGTGCAATTATATTTATAACTCTTTGCTTGCAGGTCAGCAGAGTTTAATGTGAACGCGTGCGTGTCTATATGAATAGGTGAGTGTACATAAGATAGAAACACTTGCCATAGATAATAATAATAATAATAATAATAATAGTAATAATAAAAACATTAATATTAATATATTGCCTTTAGACCTTTCACCTACATGTATATATTATATTGATATTGTAAGAGGCATTCGTGAAGAATATTCCTTTACTATATATATATATATATATATATATATATAGAGAGAGAGAGAGAGAGAGATTAAAAAAAAAGAAAACTGTCGACCAGCGTATTTCTGGAGGTTATCTATTTGAAGGCAATCTATCTTTGTAAATAAAATGTCCAGAATTAAGAAACAGAAAATTAAGAATGAACAAATAAAATAAAGTTACAAACTTGTCTTTCCAATTTCAGATGTTTCAAACTTTCAGAAAATGTTCTAAACTTAACTTTCCTGCGGTTCTTTTTTCTCTTTCTCGGTGTGTGTGTGTGTGTGTGTGTGTGTGTGTGTGTGTGTGTGTGTGTGTGTGTGTGTGTGTGTGTTTATATAAAAGGATAGAATGAAATTGATAGACACCGATAAATAGACCGGGATAGATAGAAAGATAGATAGATAAATAAAGAGACTGAGATAGAAAGAGAGAGAGAGAGAGAGAGAGAGAGAGAGAGAGAGAGAGAGAGAGAGAGAGAGAGAGATAAGGATAGACTGAAATAGAAAGAATAGAAGGAATAGATAGATAGATAGATAGATAGATAGATAGATATGAACAGACTGAGAGAGATAGATAAATAGATAGATATGAACAGACTGAGATAGATAGATAGATAGATAGATAGATAGATAGATAGATAGATAGATATGATATGAACAGACTGAGAGAGATAAATAGATAGATATGAACAGACTGAGATAGATAGATAGATAGATAGATAGATAGATAGATAGATAGATAGATAGATGAAAAGAGATTCATAAAGAAAGAAAGAAAAGTTCAAACACAGATAACAAGAATGAAAAATGTCATCATAAGTCAGGAAAAGTAAATTGAACGTTTTACAAAAGAAAAAAAAAAGAAATTAGAAGGAAAAATAATAAAAAGAGTAATAATGAAAAAAAAATAAAGTTACTGAAAATTGGGGACACGAAACAGATTGAAAATAAAATCAAGTTTACGACAATTACACACGTTGGTTACTTGATTGATTAAAAGTAGTCTAATGAGAGAGAGAAACATTTCAAACTGAATCCAGGTTTGTTTTCAGGTCTACACGCAAGCGCGTACTCAAACATTAGATCTGACATTAGAACTTCAAAGGTCGTTTATTATTCTCTTCAGATTTGACTAAATTATCGCCGAATTTTCGAAAATATAAATGAATTTTGACTGTTATTGAGTAGATGTTACCTGCTTCAAATGACACAATTAGTAATAATCGACTTGTGAAATAAATAATGTATTATAAAATTTTCTAATCAAATTTTTTATTTTTGGGAGAATTTTAAGTTGCTATCCGTAAACAATCACGAGTTTAGCAATCTCTGTGTGGAACAAAGAAGTATACATATTCTAATTTTATATAAAATTGTATTTAGTAATAAAATAATATTTGAATAAAAAGTAGTAAGTACAACTTAACGTTGCTTGTAACAGTGATCAATATTAGCGCAAGAACCACCATGAGGTACAAATCGATGCTTAAAATCATTATTGCTGGTCTTTTAAAAAATGTGTATTTCGGGTATATAAGCCGATTTCAAATTCGAGATTATATACCCAAAATACATATTTTTAAAACAAGTTATTTTTAAATTCTCAGTGTCTCTCATTCTTGCACATGCGTAGTCGAACCAACGTAAACATAATCTTAGTTCGATGAATTCCTAACTGACGAAAAGCGTCGAATGAAAACTTTTTTCACTTTGTCATACTTCTTTCGTCTAAAATTGTTCTTGAAATGTAAAAAATGAATATATTGTTATCACACACACACACACACACACACACACACACACACACACACACACACACACATAGTAGCGATTTGAAGACTGGAAAGCCGAAATTGATGACAGTCAGTGGGATACTGATAGAAAAGCTTTTAAAACAAGCAGGCTTTGTAATAAAGTGCTCAATATAAAAAACGGAGCACTAATAGAATTAATATGAGTAAAAGGTTGTCACTTTGTCACTTAGCTGACTAATGTTACCATGAGCATTCAGAATTCAGAACTTCGTAGGCGGATATTTTTAATCACTCTTCACGGGACTTTTTAAATTTATTTTTAATCTTTTCAAATTTTCGCCTTTTATATTTTTTCTAATTTTTCATTTCTGTGTGTTTCCGCTGGTGCGTTTATTTTCTATTTTATCAGGTGTTGGCGGTCATAGTAATTTCTCGTCACTTTTTATCTTTTTTTTCTTTATTATATTTTTCTCCTTTCTGTTTTCTCCGTAATTTTGTTATCTGTTGATTTATTGTTATTGTTCATAGAAGTGTCATAGTTTTTAATGTTTGTCCATACGTCAACCCCCCCCCCACACAGTCGCCTACAAAAAGGATTACCAGTCGGGCACTTGTGTAGATCCTTGTTTTCGTTTGATCACTTTTTCACAACATTCAGTTCTGCTGTTATATCTTCACAAAACCATCTTACATGCAAATGGAACCGACACAATTCAATTACTCCCTAAAAAATGTACCCACATCATCAAAAATACAAGAATACAAAATCAAACTCACATAAAAATAGAACAATTAAAGGTATGGAAGGTATTCTATTACCTCAAAAAGGATAATACCGGCGATGACAGCTACAACAACACCGATAATAACAACAAAAAATTTGGATTTACACCTACAAAATGCCAACCACAATAGAAAAAAAACATCATTGGTTCGAAAAGAGTTTTATAAACCTAATAAATATCTAGAAACAAGAAAATCTAAACAAGTAAAAATAAATAAATAAAATAAAACTTAAAAATGATAAGTAAATAAAAAATTATTTATAAAAGCTGATAAGTCGAGAACAATCTACAAAATGAAAACAAAAATTACAAAAAAACTAGTTGAAAAAGAAATCACCAGATTTTACAAAACCACCGACAACAGAAGAGAAAAAGACAAAAAAAAAGAAACTAAAAACATAGCCACAAAACTAAACTAAAATTCGACAATAGTACCTACATACATAAAAACCCGTGACGACAATTTCATAAACAAACCAACATGCAGATTACTAAACCCCACAAAATGCAACATTCAGAAAACAGGCAAATGAATAAAAAAATTATGCTCAAAACTAAGAAACATACGTAAAGCAATGGAAAAATGCAATGAGAAACAATCAATTCGTTCAACAATATTACCATAAAGAAAACCGCTCCTTCATACAACTAAACATAAAATACTTCTATCCACCCATCAATAAGCACAGACTACAAAAAGCACTAAATTTAGCAAAACAACACACACACACACACACACACACACACACACACACACACACACACACACACACACATATATGATTAATGTGAAAAAGTTTGTCATGTCGACTTAGAAGTTTTGTGAAGACACCATTATGATATCTTCATTTTTCTCAGTTTATTTCAGCCAAAACGACAAGAAACCAACTCATTATAAAGCAATTAAGCGAACATCTATTCACGCGCGGTGTTTTCGTTTTATTCATATTTATTTGAAGCTTGGTGTAATTTAATATTTTGGTATGTGAGTGGTTCTACAGATCGTTAATTGCATTTTTTGTGTTGACTTCTTTTTAATGTTATAGTATTTGCAGTGGTTGATTTTCTTTTTATTGCTTTATAGTGTGTTGATTTCTTTTTAGCGCGCGTGAATGGGTGTCCGCTTATTTATTTCATTCGGTAAAAGAAAATGTGTATTTTCAGAAAATAAGCCCTAAGGAGGGAAGACATCATAATGGCGTCTTTAAGAAAATTCGAAGACGGCATGACTTTGCTCAGTTAAATAACAAACGTCTTCACTTCAATCATATATATATATATATATATATGATGATTAATGTGGAGAAGTTTGTCCCTTAACCGAGCAGAGTTATGTCCATTTCAAAGTTTCATGAAGGTACCATTGTGATTTTCTCACTGCTCAGGGCTTTTTTCTTAATTTTCAAAAACCCTAAGTTGTGAGACCATCATACTGGTGCTTTGACAAAAATTTGAGGTCGGCATGACTCTACTCAGTTAAGAGAGAAACTTCTCTACATTAATTCTATTAGGGTCTCTATCTCGATGTCCAGTTTAATAATATCCACAGTGAAACACACGAATATGTTCATCCAAGATTTATTTTCTAAGAACACACTTTGTTTCAATACATTTCTCTTTATCAAATGAACTCGAAACTATACGGGTGAAATCCACACCCTTTCCTCCATTCTGACAAAAATGGCAGCCATTTTATAGTCCAAATGTAATTTTAAATGATTTTTTTTTCAGAAAGAAAACCACGAAGCTGGCAAAATAAACCCAGTCGAAATATATCGATAAAAATATCTCGACTGATTCAAAAGATTATGAGAATCACAATGGTTAAGAGGCATGCAATCTATTAATAGTCATTAACATGGTTACAGTGCTGTAAAATGTATCCTTTGATTTCGTTTTTTATATTTGATGTCAAATATCAATACTGAAGATGGAAACACATTTAAATCGAGGGAATGAATGACAAATCTCCCACCCTATTTACCAATGCCTCGCTTTTTTTGCTTTTTTATTTTTATAACAAAAAATAACTTTCTTATGGTTTGGGCTGATATACGCCGTTTTTGCGTGGGTCCATCCTTGTTTTTGGCGTTTAGTCAGTTACAAGCAAACAGTCTTTGTGATCATACGCTTTAGTCGCCTTCCCGATAAGGATTTGTTAGGGAATTACCAAAACAGTAAGTGTCTCGTCCGTCTATTTTAAAGTTACCAAACATTATATTCACAACCTATTGTCGTATGTCTTGATGATGATTTGAGAACAGAACAGAAGAGAAACTTCCGTCATTCGACACCAGAAAGTTGATAACAAATTCTGTTTCTAGCGAAGACTCCCTCCCGGTTATTTCCCTGTTTAGCATTGGATTTCCGATTCCTTCTAATTTTGGCATTCTATTTTACCTTCCAGCCCGAGTAGCCCCTTGCGCCTTAGTTACATTATCGCCTTGCTTGAGGTGAATTGACAAAAACAAAAACAAAAATAGGCGCACCTGGAGTATCCTACCATCACGTTTATTTTCGCCATTTTTCAATTTTTTCACCGTAGTCCTATCGATTACCCCCTAAGCTTTACGATTATCAAAAAACATTAGAAAAAATACAATATTTAAACAAATTTAGTGGGGGTCAGTTTCCCATACAACGCTACAAAACAATCGCCGGAAATACTTTACTGTAAATTTGTGCATTAAATTTTTTTGTGACCTTTTTTTATTTAAATGGGTTAGGGTTAGGGTTTGGGTAGGTGCATATTCAATGACTGAATCCTTTGCGAAATTTTTAAATAGAGCCATGCTTGTAGTTTCAGAGGAAGATGCCATTGTAAGTAATGAAGAAAAAGTGAAAAAGACAAGAACAAGAGCAACAACTCGTTAAAAAAACCAAAAAAAAAACCAAAAAACAAAAAAAAAAAAAAAAAATGCAACCCCAAGGCTAAAAGCAAAGGGCAAGAACTTGTCCCAAAAGAGTTAACATAAACAAAGCGACTCCAGCGCGATTGGATTGAAAATGGAGGATCGATTTACTTTAACGTTGTATGAGAAACTGACCCCCTCCCCAAATTTGTTTAAATATTGCAATTTTTCCAAAGTTTTTTTGATAATCGGAATCTATAGTTAACAACTGATAGAACTGCGGTGAAAAAATTGAAAAAAAAGGCGAAAAACGTGGCGGTAGGATACTTCAGATTCGCGAGAAAAAAAAAAAAGAAAAAATTTAAAAAAATGTGTTACTTCAGAATTGCAGGATAATATCTTTAATGAACCAGTGGATTGCTGTAATGTTAAATTGCTTATCTTGGACTCTTGTGCTGTGAATATGACGAACGTTCTTCTTATACGAGCCGCATTACTTACCCCCGCCCACGAACTACATTAACAGCAGCTGTAACCTCCGGTGCATTTATATCGATCGGTAATGTTACCGCATGATGAAAAATCTATCGCTGCTTTTACCCCGAAACGTTTTGCTATTTCGTTCAGCCGCTGAGTGAGCAACTTGGTAAGTAGAGCGGCTTCATTGATTGTTTGAGTGGCTTGCTGCTTTATGAGGCCAATAAACAATTTGAGCAGGAGAGAGAAATTGCTGGCAAAAAGAGCCGTAGTGTTCCCACCGAGAAAGAGAGAAAAGACGATGGTGGAAGTGAAAACTGATGAAGGAAAAATACAAATATATAAAAGACGAATAGCAAAGAAAAAAAGAAAGAGTAGTTGAAGAAAAAAAAGAACGAATTCTTTTTCATAGGCAGGTAGCAAATTTATCTGTTACCGTGTTAATTTGCATTTCTCATACCTGCATTCTCATATGATGGAGAATGCAATGCGAAACCCCAGCAATATTCTTCCTCAAGAAAAGTCACAATTCATGGAAAGAAAAGAACCCTGTAGAGTGCCATGATCGCCAGTGTCTTGAAGGAAGCGATTCGATTATAGCTGAAAAATTCTTGGTCTTACTAAATTTTGATATTTCGCTATGCGCTTAAGCAATCGGCTAGGGAGGGTCTTTTCATCACAACTCTCTTCCTTTCACTCTTAATTGACCGTCGAAGACAAATCTTTACCGTTTCACCCGATACACCAGCCGAAATCTTTATTCATCATTTACTTCTTGTCCATCGCTTCTCTCTTACCCTTTGTGTAACTCGAGGCAGAAATTAACCAAAGTTCACTCCTAAGGGATAATTCCCCGTCCTGGCTGAATCTTTTCCCTATTGCAATTGAAAGGGGTGAGGCAAGGTCAGTCCTTGATGCTTGAGGTGTCCTGAAAATGAAAGTGGCTAGGGAATGGGATAATTTCTGGCACTACCCATCAGACTTACCCTCGGGGCGTGGGAAGGCACTTCCGCTTTGCTTTTTACTCTCCTTCTACCTTTTTGTTTTCTTTCTTTTTTAATTTTTTATCTTCTTTTGCTTTGTCTTTGTTCACTTTCATTTCTTCTTGCTTATTTCCTATTTCTTTTCTTTTCAGCTCTCGTTTCTCGTAACTCTTTATTTGTTTTCAGTTTTCCTCTTCACTATCTTCCTCACCGTCTCCGCCCCCTCCTTTCGATATTTCTTCTTTTATATTTTCTTTTTCAATAAATATTTCGATCTAGGGTAATCGATTTTTTTTAGTTTCCTTTCTTTTGGGTTTATCATTTTCTTATTAAATATCTCACATTGTGATAACAGAGCTGTCAAGAAAGGTGTTGTAAGAGACTGGACGCAAATTTTTTGTGGATGATTTAACAATTATTATACTGTAAAAAACACTTATTATAAATTTTCGCCTCGGTAAATTGCTTTCTTTTTTAATTAGAGCCTCATTTTTTAAATCAACCTTATGATCAGGTTCTTTATGGTGAGCAAATAATGCATTTATTGTGTTGTTTTGTAAAATATCCCTTTTGTGTTTATACAATTTTTTATTGAAATTACTTGGAGTTTCTCCTATGTATTTCTTGTGGAAATTATTACAGGTGATAGAATAAATTCCTCCATTAATTTTTAACTTTTTTTTTCTTTTAATCATATCACCCCGAGCAAGATGGTAACGCCACTGATGTTCAGGGAGCTACATAAGAGTAAAAGCACCAGATAGAAGAGAGTGAAGAAAAGGATGAACCAGTTAGAAAGAAGCAAGAGAAGGAAGGGAATACTGGTGTGATGACAGTTTCAGAGGTGGAGAGAAAGGAAAGGATATACAGGGTAGTGAAAAAAGAACTAGGGTCAAGTGATTAAGAGATGAGTATTGACTTTGCATTTAAATTCCTGGAGGTTGTCGCCGTCAGGAAAGCAGGAATAAGGAAGCGAGTTCCACAGGCGGAAAGTGCGAGAAAAGAAGCTGCAGGAGTAGAATTGTCGTCTGCATTTGGTTGATCTAACTGTGTATGGGTGAGACCCCTTGCCTGTCTGGTTGCACGAGTAAACACCTGTTGCAGAGGCACCAGTGACTTAAGTTCGTTGGAGCAGAAGCCATCGAAGTATCTATAGAACAGACAAAGGGAAGCCACATTCCGTCGGTGGGAAAGTGGCTGTAGTCGAGCTGCCAAGTCGGTACCTATCACATTACTGATTCTCCCTTGGAGCCTGTCAAGAACACCGAGATGAACAGCGGGGTCACCTGACCATATATGGCAGCAGTACTTTATGCACAGACGAATGGTTGATTTGTATATATGCAGGATGGTTTCAGGCGGGAAAAACATCCTGGTCCGACATAGTGACTCAACCTTCCTAGCAGTGGATTTAGTTATTGACACAGTGTAGTGTTTCCACTTGAGATCAGAAGAGAGTGTAAGGCCGAGGAGGCGCACTGTATTGATCTCGGGGAGGGTTAGGCTTGGTCCATGTTTATGGGAGGCAGGAGAGGTTGCCTGTGATGATTGACAGACAGCAGCTTGGTCTTAGACGCATTGAAATTTACAAGCCACTTTTTACCCCAATTCACCACAGAATGTCGATTCCTCTCGAGATCAGCAGCGAGAATTATTATTACTATTATTATTATTATTATTATTTTTTGCATAGATATATTTTCACTAATGGTAGGGGGAGTTTTATTTTTAATTGTTGTTTTTTTACAAAGATTTAAGCATTTTTTGACAGGAGAGTTGGTGTAAAGAGATTCGAACTAGACATGAATTTGTCTGTCATATTTTATTCCCCTTACCTTTTTACCAAGATTGTCTAAATTTTTAATATGTGATGAGTTGACTGTTCCGAGGAAAGAGTTAACAGTTTTGCTATGTCATCGCCAGTTTGTGAAGATCTTAAGGACGAAAAGCGTCACACAGAAACTTTTTTCACTTTACATTTTTTACATTGTTTGGGGTCCTGGGCATGATGGTAAACTGCATCCAGCAGCAAGGTCTCTGATTGAGAAGTTGTGAGGAACCACCTCTTAATTTCTGTTGTTCCCAGATTTACCCTGACCCGGAGTGGTGGTACCTGTTAGGGTCACAACTATGGGCAAATAGTTAACCACCAAACTGGGGTCAAAACACAATGAAAGTATAAAAATACATGTTTATAGAAATATATACATAAAAATATAGTTTTATAGAAAAATATTCATTTTTGAAGAAAAAACTAAACACATTTTTGAAGGAAAAAAATGTTCTCAGCAAAACATTTTTGAATACAAATCTAGAAGACATTTTCAGTTTTCTAAAATAAAAAATAAAAACATTAAAATCTAACTAAATCAACCTTCGCACAATACCCGAACATGGAAAAAAAAAAGCACTTTTTTGGCATTAAATAGCCCACAGAGGTTGATATGCTGTTAAACACAGCGCACATGGCCAGACATTTGCGTTTCGCCGCTGGGTGTTGCTTCAACGTTCACTTTTATATTTACATACTATCCCGATTATCAAACACTTTAACTCGTAAATGTGGCAGATCTTAAAAATATATATTTTATCATTCATGCTGGTCATCTCAATGTTCTCGACAGGCTTCAAAGGAGAATCTGTAATGCGATTGGTCCCGACTGGCAGCTCGATTCCAGGAACTTTCTCACCGGCGGGATGTGGCTTCCCTCTGTCTCTTCTACAAATATTTTCATGTCTTCTGCTCCGACAAATTTAGGTCACTGGTGCCCACTCCATAAGAATTTACTCGTGCAATCAGACTAGCAACAAGGTCCCACCGTTTTACAGTTAAATCAACCAAATTCAGGCGACAATTCTACTCCATCAGCTTCTTTTCCCGCACTTCCCACCTGTGGAACTCCCTTCCATATACTTGCTTTCCTGACGGATACAACCTCCAGGAATTCAAATGCAATGTCAATTTCCATCTTTTTTCCACTTGACTCCAGTCCTTTCTACATTACCCTGTGTATTTTGTTCTTTTCCGTTCTCTCTACCTTTGCAACTGTCTTCACTCCTGTGTTCACATCCTTCTCTTGTCCTTTCTCTGACACCTCCTGTAACTAGTTCGGCTTTCTCCTCACTCTCACTCTGCCTAAAACTTAAACTCTCTTATGTAGCCCTCTGCGCATCAGTGGCGGTACCGCCTTGCTTGGGTTGAAACGATTAAAAATATGGGGTGCAATGGAAGAATTGAATTCTAAATGACGCAAAATTGAATATAATACTGACATCCTATTTTAACATATATATTTACCAAAATAACACGAAAATATCTTCGAATACTAAAGAGTAGATTTATTCAATCAAATCGCCATTGGTTTCGACCACAGCCGCCAGACGACTTCGGAATCTCTTGTATCCCTTCTAGATGGTCTCCTTGTTTGTAAATGCTGCCAAAATCCTTGCTTTCAATTCATCATTGGTGCTACGAAGCGTTTTGTTAGTCTCTCGATCAACTTCACCCCGCACGTAATAATCAAGGGGAGTGCGTTCTGAGGGTTAAGTAACCAGATGTAGGAGGTGTTCTATTAGCAGAAACTGTCTGACAGTCATGATTCGGTTCTGCTGTTTGCATGGAGTTCTATTGCGAGACATAGTGTCTTCCAGCAGCCAACCTCTTGACACAGGACACCCCCTACCTTTTCAAGTCACTTGATGTAGGTTCTCATATTGAGTCTGAGGTCCTGTGAGAAGATAAATGGAAGCATAACGTCGCTATAACTTGTGATCACTCCAAACAGTTTCGTAATCACCATCAGACTCTTTCCAAATCATCTACACTGATTGACACTCACACAGTCTGAAATATCCGCAAATGCCGAAGTGAAATGCGCCACGGTGTTCTTTTTCTCACAAACGGTGCCCAACTGACCGTAAAAACTGTACAGTTGACAAAATTTAAAAAAAAAACAACGCGCCTGCGAGAAATGAAAAAATGACGACAATTTACCGATCGCAACATATATATATATATATATATATATATATATATATATGTGTGTGTGTGTGTGTGTCAGATTAAATAAATTGCAAACATTATGTCTGCTTATTTTTTTTAAAAAATTAACGGCTTAAATGTTTTAATGAATATTGCCTCGAGAATCTGTAGTTTGCTTTTGTTGTTTTCTTGGTGTAGAATAGTTGTATTATAGATCATTATTTTTTTATATTGTGAATGGGGACAGGAATGTTGTTGTAGATGCCTAGAAATGGATGAATGTTCAGACAAATGTAATGTAAGATGTCTAGTTAATGTAGTTGTAAATCCGACATATATATTTATTTTTTGTCGGAGATATATTCTTCCAAGGGACACTTGAATTGATACATAATGTTGGTTTTACGTAACACATCAGTTGGTGGGGAGGAGTTATTACGGATAATTAAATTAGTAGCATTGTACCTTTTATAATATATTATTAATTTTGATTTTTTATTAGGATTAACGAGAGATATAATAAAACACTTAAGCCGTTAACTAATAGAATCAGCTATGAATACTGTAGTAATGTTCTAAAATGTTTGTAAAAAGAACAGTTTTTCATGCTTTAACACGTGCATGACCATGACATTAGAGAATATAAAAAATATTCCATTTTGGATAATTTTCACGTTCTAATGAACGTTAAACAATATGTCAACCGTTATATTTGAAGCAGAAAAAAGTACAGTAATTTTTAACAACACAATTTTGCGGTTATTTTTGTTACCACAACTCACATCCCTGAAGATGATCTCGGAAAGAGATTGAAAGTACTTAGTTACTTTGAGAAATGAATGATAACATCTGTCAACGTTACAGCTCATATCTGACATCTTTTGATTGTAATACGCGAAAGATTATCCGTGATTATGAACGGATTTTATTTAAAATAACCAGACATAATGTTTGCAATTTATTTAATCGGATATGTTAAAAAAATTTTCTGCCTAAACACACACACACACACACACACACACACACACACACACACACATATATATATATATATATGGTAATATTTTTAATATAAGTATATAATAAAAACAGTTTACTGCAACAAAAGAGCCGTTGTATTTTGGTACTATCCTATTAGCAAAAAAATATTTCACTTCCCGACGAGATAATAATAAGATAGTACTATGTTTTTATTATAAACCTTATAATAAAAATATTATCATACGCAATGCTCTTCTATTAAGTATCAAGCTCTCTTAATAAAGTAAATCACTACGAGCAGTGGACTGCTAAGCCATCAGTCTGTACTATTTCTAATATATATATATATATATATATATATATATATATATATATATATATAATTTCACGTGAAGAGGACTCAAGGTTTTATTATTTTGAGTGATCTGGTATTTATTTTGCTATGGACAGTGCTCAATATAATGAGTATTATAGAGCTTAATATAATTATATAGTTACGAATTAATTGTACACGTAAATCAACTGCACAATGAACATCAACATTGCCTGATGAAGAGAATCTATCTCGAAACATAGAAATTTCAGTGTCGCAATGTACAATTAATTCATAACTATAACTATTGCTATATATATATATATATATATATATATATATATATATATATATATATATGTTGTGTAGCTCATTGTATGTAAAACTATAATCTTTTTTCTTTTATGCTACTGCATCTGGCTTGCCTAATCGTAGCAGTTCAATCCATTCCTTATCACTTGCAGACAAATCGCCTCCAGAGAAATGTTTAAGCTCCAACAATGTCAGTCAGAATTCAGCTTCCATTATATCTTTCCTTATTACTTTCTGAAAAAAAAAAAAATGACCGGACATTATCAGGCGGAAAACATTACAGCTTTCCCACGGCTATTTTATTGTTTAACCTCGAAACCCCAAATTTGTATGGACGATTCGCCCTTTAGAAAGGAAACATAAGGCGTGAGTCCAGTAGTTACTATGCAAATCCCCGGGGGTCATTCAAAGTGAGTTCCATTCTTATCGAGTTCGCCACAGTTGTAGAAGTCATTTTAATGTTTGCTTTTCTTAATCTTGATAAAACTTGTACGAGTTCAAAACTCATTTTTGGGATCCTACAAATCAGTGAAACTGTGACTAGACAGCGTGCATCAGATATAAAGAATAACTTTTCGGCAAAATTAGAAATAAGATTCTTTTTGCCTGAGAGAAACCTGGTAATGACGCATCTACCGCCTTAGCCGACTGAACTAAAAGGAATTGATGGATTTAATTTAGCTTTTGAATCCACACTTCATTCCACGGCATCTCATGACGATATATGAAGTTGTTTTCGCACAATTAGCATTGGTAGCCGTAGTGTTATCTAAACTTATTTATAAATGGAACTTTGTCTGTGTGTGCATGTGTGTGTGTGTCCGTTACCTATAGACACCGAAACGGATGAACCGATTTTCTTGAAAATTTACACAGTTGTACTATAAGCGTCTGCGAGTGTTCTTAGCTAGGTTTTGTGACGAGGTACCCCCAATAAATATCGAAAATCGATAATCGAAAAAATCATGTTATAGAAGGCGTGATCCGATTTTAATCAGATTTGATACACACATAGACAAAGACATAAGAAACGATATTCAGAAGTTTCAAGGTTGCAGTTCTTACAATAGTGCAGAAAATCGATATTATATATATATATATATATAAGGTAAGATGTTTGTGTGTGTGTGTGTGTGTGTGTGTCTGTTTATCTGCCTGCTGTATGTCTGTATTTTTTCAACCCTTTTATTTTAGTTTTTGCTTCGAGTTTAAGTAGATATAATTGTAGTTCTTAGTCTCAGCCATGATACCATTTACTCAGAGGACTTATGTAGCCTTCAAAATTCAGTTTACGACGAAAAAATACTTATTTGACATCGATACCAGGAAATCAAAATTTGACTTACATCCATTCATTTTTCTTTCAGTATACGGCTTCGCTTTAACTGGAAACAACTATTAATTTTTAGTCTTTCGTGACAATTTCCAAAGAGTCTGAGCTCCAGGACAATAGATTAGTTTTAAAGCTTTCATTACACCCGAGCAACGCCTGACTATACTGCTAGTTTATACATATTACTGATCCTTTCCTGTCGTATTGATATATGAAAGAAATACTAATTGAAATGTGAATGATTGCTTGTTGAGTGGTGTCATCTATCTGCTCAGTTCGTGGGCAAGGCGATTCTCTTTCGGGTGGAAATGATTTGACGCGGGCTTAAAGAAATGACAGTCATTTCAATCTTCTTTCCGAAATTTCTGTCTTAAATTAAAGGCCAAATTTCGAGTGTGAAGCTTTGAAATCCGTCGTATTTGCTGACAGGGCGCATAAATTGAAATGCGAATTAACTTGAGAGCTTGCAAATGGTAAACCGACAACTATCTTTGTCGCGTATTTAGAGAGAAATGATAAAGTGGTCATTGCGAAAAGTATTAAGCTCATCTCTTCTCCCTCCAGCTATGGGTTAAATAGCAGGACAGATTGGGTTTTATAGCCTTAGTTGACAACGAGTCTGTGGTAGAAAGTAATGGCAACCTATTGCGAGAAAATCTTCTGCCCAGTCTGTCATGTCTTTTTCGAGACATAATCGCCCATGCACCTATCACTTATGGCACTTAACTGACTGACCGAATGGCGAGGAAGGGCTTTGAAACGCAGAAAATATCGGCTCCGAAATTAAACTGCAAGGCGTGTGAAGCTGAGCAGAAGGCTGTGTTTGAGGCATCCGAAACTAAAACAAAATGGGCAACAGAACACATGTAGACTGATTTTTTTTATATTCATTTCACCCCAAGCAAGGCAGAAATGCCATTGGTGCGCAGCAGGCTACAGTGAGGGAATAATAAAAAAGGTACAGGGGATGTCGAAGAAAAGATAAGAGATGGATGGGAATCAAGTAGAGTTAAGATTGATATTGACGTTGCATTTAAACTTTTAGAGATTGTAGCTATCAGGGAAGTAAGCAAATGGAAGTTAGTTACACAAACGGGAAGAAACTGATAGAGTGGAAGAAGCGGTTACATTTAATTATTTTAACGGAAAAAGGTGGGATACGGATGCCAATTTAGTAGCACGATTAAATACATGTGGTGGAGGTACCAGGAAAAAAGCTCGTAAAAGCAGTTACTATGAAAAGACAGAGGGAAGCCACATCATGTCGGTGAGAAAGTGATTGAGGGCGGGATGTCAAGACAGGACCGATTATATTGCAGATCCTCTTTTGGATTTTGTCGAGAACCTGATATGGCAACAGTATTTAATGCACGGAAGAATTGTAGATTTATAAATGTGCGAAATGGATTCTGACAAGAAAAAAAAACTTACTGGGACGACACAGTGAACCGACCTTCTTAACAGCAGATTCAGCTATGTATTCGGTGTAGTCATTTTATTTAAGGTCATTTGAGAAAGTGAGGCCAAGTATGTGCAGTGCATTGCTCTCTAGGAGACTAGCGTTATCCATTCTGATGGTAGGTAGGAATGTTTCTCTATGGTAGTTAAAAGAGAGTAGCTTCGTTTTGTAGGCATTAAAATTTACAAGCCATTTTCTACCCCATTTAATCACAGATTGGAGGTTCTTTTGAAGTGCAACAACCAGGTTTACTTTGTCAGCCTAAGTAGATTTCTTATTGAGGCGGGCGTAAATGGTGGTATCATCTACATAGATGCCTACTTGGGAACTGATTACACCAGGAAGATCATTGATAAACATCAGAAAAAGCGTAGATTTCTTAAACATCCATTACACCAGCGAATGTCGTCATACCCTCAATAGGCCAGATTAATGGCATAAAGATACTGACCAAAACCATCTTAGTTATTTTGGGATTAGATTATATTAAATAGTAAAATGGTGGACTCATTGTCAGTTGTATATGGTGTTGCTCAGGCAGATGTTGATATTTTCAAGGCAAACTTAAAGTCATAGTTCAGTCAGTCTAAAACGTTTTAGAAAGATATTTTTTATGTATGGTAATACTCCATGAAACTTTGCAAAGAAAACAGATGAATGAAGTTATTTTCAAGGCAATCATTTTGATTAAAGTGGATGTTTGACGTTAACGCGAATAAAAACTTGTGAAACATTATGAAGAGGAAGTTTTCGATTGGCAGACAGCAATTTACCAGCAAAGACACATTTTGAAATACCATTCTGAACGATTTGCAGCCCGTTTCATATTAAGAAATATAAAATATTGTAAATTTGATGGACGAATAACTTCTAAAACTAGTTTTAAAACACAGACATTACATTTCACATTAATTTTGTTTTTTTCATTTGTCACCCTTATAATGACATTGGTTGGAATGATTTGCCCAAAACCATTTCTTTGTCATTTTGAAGCGTGTTCTGTAATTATAACTTTATATTACACATAAAAATTTGTTGGGTTTCCGTAACTTGAGCAATAATATGAAACTTGAAAGTAAAATTCATAAAACTGCTGTTACGACATCAAAATGGTAAAAAAGCCATTATAATTGAAATGCATATGTGAAATATCCTGCAAATATTTCCGTGAATATTTTCATTCGGTTTTCTAGGATGAGAAAAAATTACATTGCAGCTAATAATTGAGAGGAGGAATGTATTTTACTTCGATGAGGTGAATTATTCTTAACCATTCGCGGGGTGAATCATCTACGAAACTTTTAGGGAATTCAGCCGGGTAGAGCAGCGGGTGCGTTTAAGACGGCTTCTCTGGGGCAAAGTTCTTTTGAGTTTGAATTTCATTATTTCCAATCTTCTTTGTCTTTTCTCAGCCGTAGATCGACGGCTTGAGTAAAAATTAAGATGAGGATAATTACAAGCCAAATTAATATTAAGAGTTGAACAACATTTCGTGAAATCTTAAAATATTAACCTGAAGCCCTATTTGCATTATTCGGACTATCTCCTCATCTTTGTTGTAAATAGTGTAAATACTACCTCATCTCAGAAATATAGACGAACCTGAAGCCTTTTCATTTATATAAAAAAGACATTCTTATTAAACTAGCGAAGCTTAAAAGAAAGTAAGAGATTGTATCGCAGTATTTTCTTTCTTCATTTGACATTATTGACTTTCCCTACCAAACGATTTCTTTTTAAAAACCAAAGTCAACTTGACAAACATAAAGCATATATAATTCCAAAAATTCCTCGGGCGTTAAGCAGTCGTATATCTTGGTTTTATTCAAGTAAATATCTTCGTAAGACCAACACGCAAGTAACGGCCACGTCTTAACAAAAGAGATCCATCGCCTAGACTAGTAATGCAATAGCTGTAGTTATTTCTGTCAACTTGGCACTGTAAATCGCTATACTTTAAGATGGGAGATGCCTTCTTGCAAACATTGGAACTGAATGATAATCTCTCTGTATAGTTGATAATATTCTCTCACTAGAATCCACTTAGATAATTAAGAAAAATTAGTCTTAAAGTTGGACGTGTTCATATGTAGGTCTTCTTATTCAACTCTGGGAAAGGCTTTAACGTAAAATCAACTCCACTAGAGCGATAGAAAGTGTTTCTCACTTTCATTTTATATATGTTTATATATAACAGTAACGCTTACCTTTTATAACTGACCTGCGTAAAATCATAATTTTTGAACAAGAAAACATATGTGTACTTGAAGAAAAAGCAAATCCACAGAATATTTCCTTCTCCTCATAGTATTTCTTCATTAGGACAAATAAGTTCAATTTTGTATTTCGTTATGCTGCAAATTACTGTTACGCAAACAATGGACATGACAAGTGTTGATGGAAATGGTCCTTGACGCGCCTGAATAAAGACAATAAGCTTTATTTATATATACATTTTAAAGTTATACTTTTCGTCATTATTTTCATGTGTCTCGTCATTTGCTCATGTGTTTCAATAAACATAGCTTCTCATCAGGCACAACATCTTCACTATTCCCGGATGTCCTGACAAATGATTTTTTTCTAAGATTTTTATTTCATTTTTCCAGTATCCTTTATAACCCCACCTTTTTTTTTTTTTTTAAAAAAAAAGAAATAACTTGGTTTATGGGTAAACTGTCTATAACGTTTATCTCCCCGCTTTTAATTTATGCTGTAGCACTTTTCAATAGAGATTAATTTTCGTGGTAACAATGATTGTTATATATATATATATATATATATATATATATATATATATCCGACTTGTTTCCTATACTGTGTTGTGGCAGAAGCATTCTTGTAATTGTAATTTTATTCTTAGGCGTTTTGGCTTCTGTCACTTCACACACACACACACACACACACACATATATATATATATATATATAAGTTTCTTTAAAAATGACAAACAAGATACTATGATTAAGTTTTTTAATATAATTTTTCATTTTTTTACAGGATAAAATTATATAAAAATTATATCTTCAAGAGCTTTCGGCCATTATCAAGGATGAATTTTGTTTCACCTTTAATTTAATATATAGATTGTATTATGTATATCTAGTATTTCTAAACGCGTTCAGTACATTGTAGCCGTGTTCATAGCTGATATTATTGAGTGTTGGTTTTTCTTCTTTATTAATAATGCTTCCATTATTTTTAGTCTTTTTTATTCGTGGATGATGATATTATAATTGTATTATCGACGAGTATGTTACGGATAGAGATTTGTAAGCTTTGATGTTTATTTAAATGAGATATATTGGAGTATGATCAGTGAGATGTAATGTGAGTCTTCTTGTTAAGCATGTTGTAGTTTATCCAATGTAATTACGGATTTGGATTGATCAATAACATAGTTCTTTAAAGGACATGTAAATTCGTAAATAATATTGGATCTCCGTAATTTAGATCTTGCAGGTGAATTATTATTTTTGACAATGAGGTCAGCGGTTTTAAATTTTGTGTAATACATAATTAATTTAAGTTTCTTGTTTTTGTCAACTGGAGTTGTGTATTTCTTTATAACGTTTCTAAGTGAAGATTTGACTTGCTTATAGTTAATATGCATTTGATTTGTTTGTCATTCTTAACGAAATTTGCATAAAAGAAGTACTGCTGCTTAAATGCACAATATATATATATATATATATATATATATATATATATATATATATATATGATCTGTCTGTCAACAATATATATATATGCATTTGATTCTATCTATCTATCTATCTATCTATCTATCTATCTATCTATCTCAGTTTGTTCATATCTATCTATCTATCTATCTAACTAACTTTTAATTTCTCTCTCTCTCTCTCTCTCTCTCTCTCTCTATCTATCTATCTATCTCAGTCTGTTCATATCTATCTATCTATCTATCTATCTATCTATCTATCTATCTATCAGTCTGTTCATATCTATCTATCTATCTATCTATCTATCTATCTATCTATCTATCTATCTCAGTCTGTCCATATCTATCTATCTATCTATCTATCTATCTATCTATCTATCTATCTATCTATCTATCTATCTATCTATCTATCTTAGCAACCTTTCTTTCAAAAATCTTTCATTAAATTTGACTGACAAAGAAGGTTTTTTTAATTAAGTTTTTCCAGCATCCTTATCCTTACATTTTTCCGTTTTGTAGGAGTGAGTCCCCAAAATTCCCATAATTTTTATTGTCCTAAGTGCTTCCGGTCACTTTTTTAGCCACTTTCAAGCGTGTCTTGTCTCTAGTGTTGTTATTTTTCCCTATTGTTTTGACTGGTATACTTTAATTTATTTTTGTGTTGTTTTGAAAAGGAGCATTCATCCGAGCCTTCACGCGTTGCACGCGGTTTTGAATTTGCGTGAGCGTCTTTCTGTTTTTTAAAACTTTTAACACTCTATTTCTAATTTTAAATAATGTGAGGTTGATAGTAAAATAGAGAATGTTTGATATACGGGATCTCTCGAATAGCGAGATGTTTCTGATAATGTGTATTATATCGAATTTTAAAGTTTTCGACGAGAATGTTTCTTTAGGATGCTTGTAAATTAGGCGTTGATAGACTTTTTATAGCATTTTGGTTTGATAAGTGAGACATGAGGTGTCTATTCAAGAATGTGGTAGTATTTGCGATGTAAGTCGTTGATTTCTGTGCATTGAAATTGATACACTATATTAATCATCTCTAGTTTAGATTTGATAGGCTTATTTTGATTAGTGACATGGTTTTTGGTCTTCCATTTTCTGAAATGTATCATAAATTTTACATGTTTTTCGGAAATTACGGTAGAAATATGGTGTTTAAGGATTCCGTCTATAGCGAAATTGTGTATCTGGTTGTAGTAAAATATGTTGGTGTTTGTGGTGTGGCATTTTTTATTATTGTCGTCGTTTACTTTTTGTAAGAATAATTATGTTTGTTTATTAATGACGTGGTTGAGAAAATTGTTGTGGACTAATCTTTATTTTATATACTTTAATTCGCTTAAAAATATTCTTTGAGAAGGTGAATTTTGGTATGCTTTATTTCAGAAGTTTGGTTATTGTTATAACTTTGTTGTTTTCTTCCTAATATCACCCTATAAAATTTCTTTACAGCAAAAAGTTCCAGCAAGAAATTTCTTTTCAATTTGGCTGTAGCATTTTTCCATATTTGTCAAACTTCGTGGTTGCTACTTTCACTGTAGCGTCTTCGGATTTATGGCCTATTACCTCTCCTATGCCGTATTATTGCCCTGTTTCTTAATACTCTACTCACCTTCTGGAACACGTCCTTCGCCACCTGTATTTGACATTTTCGGCTGCTCTTTTTGCTGATGACCATGCATTCGGTTTTCTTGTAGTTTATTTGTTGTCCTTTCTTGTCACTCTCTTCCGCTACCTTCTATAAGAAGTATTGTAGTTAACCTTTCGTGTCTGCTATCTGCACTGTATCATCTACTTACCTTATGTTGTTCAAATTGTGGCCTCCGATGATAAATCCTGGCATAACTTCTAGGGTCCTCAAAATATTCTCGCGTACAAGTTGAATAGATCCGATTAAAAGACACATCCTTGTTTTACGCCCCTATCTATGTTTGCATATCTGCTGAATTCATTACCTGTCCGTATGCAGATGGTTTGCTGCCAGTAGAGATTCTTGATTACTCTTATGTCTTTCCCAAATATGTTGAGGCTGCTGAGCATCTCAATTAATTCTTTGTGGCGTATTTTGCCGAACGCAATCGCATAATCAATAAAACACAGGTACACGCCCTTCTTCGTTTGTGTTGCCCTTTCAGAGAGCATCCTAATCATAAATATGGCGTTTTTTGATTATCTGACCTAAATATTTAATTTGATTCATAAACTGATATTTTTGTTCACTGATTTTGAACCTGTAATCATGTCATCTCTGAAATCCTTGTTGAATCAGTTTTATGTGCTCTATTTTCGTAGCACTTCTTAATAAGAATGTAATCTACGTAAGCTACTGCACTTTCTAGTTTCTATTCTCTGCTGTAAAATACCTGGGGCTACTTTTGCACCTAAGGGTAATCTTTTAAACCTGTAGAGTTCTTTATGTGTGTGAATAGCTAAATAGTTCTCATCCGCTTCAATTTGAAGATATGCCTTAGACAGGTTAATTAAAAAATTCCCCACCATTTAATTTAGCAAATATATCCTACGAAGTTGGTATGGGATATACATGTAGAAAGAGGCAGTCATTTAACCCAGTCGAAAAGTCTGTACATAAATTAATCTTATTATTTTCTTCTTAATATAAACTGCTGTCGTGATTCATTCTGAATAATCTGTATATCTCCGTGGTTTTCTTACCTATCAAGTTCGATGTTAATAGACGCCAATGTAGCAAAGGGTATATTTCTTTTAGGCTTAAAGCTGGTATCACATTTTCACCTTTCCTTTTATTAAAAAAAATGCCTTTTACTTTGTACATTTTTTCAACTCCTCTGAGTAAATATTCGTGAATTTCTTTTTTAGCTTACCTAGTGAATGAATTTTTCCACAGAATGAATTAATCGGCCAATTACAGAGTTCAAATAATTCTAGCCAATTGACGCCGAGTAATTTGAATCTGAATTTTTAATACGTAATCATCTGATTTTTTTTAGTTTTACCGGCAAGAGCGATGCATTGTATTTTTGAATTCCACTTTTAAGGTGCAGTATCTTTCCTTTGGCTATTGTTAATTGTCGTTCCAGGAAAATTGGCTGTTAGTCATGTCATTTATTTAATGTATATTTGGGCAGTAATCTTTCTTTCAAACATCTTCGATTAAATACGACCGACAAGGAAGATTTAATTTTTTTATTAAGTTTTTTTTTTTACAGCAACCTAACATTTTTTCGTTTTGTAGGAATAAGAGAGTACAAAAAATGTTCATAATTTTTGTTGTCCTAACCGCTTTCGGCAACTTCTATAGCCATTTTCAAGTGTTTTTTTTATTTTTTTATCTCTGGTGTTGTTAGTTTTCCTCATGTTTCGACTGTTACTCTGTAATTTATTTTTGTTTTGTTTTATATATATATATATATATATATATATATATATATATATATATATATATATATACTGAAATGAAAATAAACTGGTTTATAAGTCCATTGGTAATAGTTTATTTCGCGGAGCTCTTACAAACCGCTCTTCAGGGCAAATAAACTATTACCAATAGATTTATAAAGACATCCAATTTATTTTCAATATAATACTCTTTTAAATTCTAACATTGAGTTCTCATCGGATTACGGTCCCCTGTTATTGACGGTACAAAGTACCAAAGATTCTACTTTAATATATATATATATATATATATATATATATATATATATATATATGCGATTAATACAAATAAAATGTGTCAATTAGCTAATTGTTGTTAAATTCAGCACGTCGACTCCAGATATTTGTAGACGAAATTGCCTGTAATTGTTCAGTCCACTCTTCAGGAGGTTTTAACTAATTTACAAGCGAACCTCTTACAACCAAGCACCTACGATAATTAACCAAGATCTCGCAATTTATTATCCGCACATTATCCCACAATTTTGCTAATGAAACTAACTTTAAAAAACCGGGCAAATGAAAAAAAGTTAAATGGCTCTAAATGATAGTGGCTTTTCAGCAATGCTAACATATACACCGCAGAATAAAAACTAAAACAGAAGAAGTGTAATGTTATAGTTTAACCCAGCGTACAGTAAGAATTAAAACAAAAGAAAAATATTCATTAGACACATTTACAACCACTTACTTTAACTACCAAATAATATGTAAAGTAGTATATATATATATATATATATATATATTCAACAGTTAGGTAAATATTGTAAGTATCAACAAATGTTTCTCATATAAAAACTTTTAAAAAGCAATTTCTCACATATCAACCAAATAAAAACCAATTATACAAGGAACAACTTTATCATCACTTATATATATATATATTTAATTGGAGTAGATAGACTAAACTATCGCCCGGTTCACACTCCACCTACATCTATTGAACAGGTGAAGAGGCTCATCCCTTGTTTCCTGTTTAGGGTGCGTTTTCCGGTTTTCTCTTTTCCAATCTCTTCACTCTTATGTAGTCCCCTGCACATCAGTGGCGTTACCGCCTTGCTCGGAGTGATATGATTAAAAAAAAAATCTTAAAACTACATTCGAAAAAAATTCAGTCTTCAACTTCACATATGAGCTTAGCCAAAAAAACAAAAACAAAAAACAAAAAAACAAAAACAAAAAAAAACACTCCTGTTCTTAGATGTGGATGACACTATGATATTTCTGTTGTCAACAAGTATGTTCTGGATAGGGTTTGGTAAGTGTGTATTTAAATGAGATCGAACTGAGCAACGTTCAGAGAGATGCAGCGTGAGTCTTCGAGTCAGTTTTGTAGTTTTATGACAGATATAATTATTTACGAAATTAGGTGGATCAAGGCCATAGTTCTTGAAGGGGCATGTGACCTCGTAAATAATATTGGTTCGTTGTAGTTTGGATCTTGCGGGTGAATTATTTTTGATGATGAGGTTAGCCATTTGAAATTTTGTTTAATAAATTATTAATATAATATTTATATAATAGTAATAAATTATTATTTACGAAATTAGGATCAAGAACATAGTTCTTGAAGGGGCATGTGAACTCGTAAATAATATTGGTTAGTTGTAGTTTGGATCTTGCGGGTGAATTATTTTTGATAATTAGGTTAGTCATTTTAAATTTTGTATAATAAATTATTAATTCATTTTTTTTTGTTTAAGTCGAAGTGTGTGTGTGTGTGTGTGTGTAAAAATTTAAGATTGAGCATATATGGATAAAGACAAAGGAAAGCTTATCTTAGCCAACGCGTTTCGTCCTTTGAGGCACGTTATTAAGGCAAATGCAAGGATTTTATTACTTTTGTATATAAATACATGTTACAAAATAAAATGCCTTAGAGAACGAAACGTGTGGGCTAAGATTTTTTTAAAAATTATTCAGTTTGTCAACGTGTTAAATTGACCCGTTGTACCGTATAGGTGAACTACTACTTGAATATCAATTCATTTAAACAGTAGATGCAACCTTACAATTTATATCAAGAACAATAAAGAAAAGAAAAGTGAAAAGCTTCTCGATATACCAATTTGGAAAATTCATCGAACTTCGAGCAGACAATTCGCAGGATAAGAGAAACACCTTGGGGGTCTTTATGATTCTTAAGAGTTCGCAAAACACTCAATGCACGCGTGAGATAAACGGCCAGACAGAGAGGCGGACTCCTACCGCCAGACGGAGAGGAGATAGGAGCTGTGTCTGTAATGATTAAAAGAATTCTTATTCCATGAGCCAGTATTGCTAGATGAGACTGGACCTGTTTCAAAAGGGACGCTTTGATTTCAAGAAATCAATCTCTTAACGAGTTCCACCGAAAAGACTGAGAGACAAATCCGTCGCCATTGAATAAATTTAGGTTAGAAAAAAGTTGAAAAGTTCTCGATCAATAAATCATAGAGAGGATTTAGATAAATGGGCAAAAGTTCATACAAACGTGTGCTCATTCTCAAACATCTCATCTCCGCCACCTCTCTCTCTTTCTCTCTCTCTCCCCATCTTTTATATCAATTTCTTTGTTATTTCTATCATTCTCCCCCCTCTCTCTCCCTTCTAGGATGAGTCATCTAAGTTTTAATGCAATTAAAAACCACTTATTTGAAATGTTGATTTTCAAGGCAGACAGGTTAGAGACAAAATTGCAAGTTTCGTGCAAAATGATCCCCGCTTTCCAGCCTTGAGTTCAAAGACATTTAAGCAGGGGTGGTTGGTGGTCCCGTGAAGGAAGGCTCATCCTCCATTCTGTAGTCGCTTTCCCCTGAGAGCCATGACGCCAACCCGTCTCTTCGTTATTTCCATGGTAATACTTCATTCCTTAGAGGGTTATTGACTGTTAGTAGAAAAAGTTCCACAGACAGTTTTTTTTCAAGAATTTCCGCTTTGTGGATGAGACTCCTGATTAGGTGTTTCCCTCGGGACTAAAAACCTACCATATTACCCCACGCTTTCATTCGTGTAGCATAACACATCCATTATTGTAGCATTACATTATCACTGTACTTTTAGTGGCTCTCAAGCCTTACATTGTGTAAATTTTAAAATAAAAATTTATTTTTCTATTTCTTTAGTAAAAGTCTAAACGGTTTCCACGACAGAAATATATATAACTGATGTATGTTTCCTGCGTTTTATTATTTTTATTATTGTTTTATTATTATTGTCGGGGTGCGGGAAACTATTGAAATCTTGTTCCTTTGTGATATATTTTAGGAAACTGTTTGTTGACAGTTACTCTTCAAGTAACATCAAACAGGTTGTACTAGAATAGATGGGTACCAACTGTAAGGAAATATTTCCCCGTACATTATTCACCCAAAGATCTGAGGGAAAATTGGATTCATGACTTCTCTCAGAGGTGTGAAATGAACACAAACCTTTCCAAACAGAGCTTGAACTCCTTCCACTATGTCTAATTAGTGGATTCTTTATTGTTAAATGCCTGTCACGATTCGATATAAACTTTCAAATATACTGATATTTAATTACGAACATTGCAGTGTAGCATTCAATAAATTACTGTGAACATCATTGAATGCATCTGTAGAATTTACAATCAATGGAGTCTTACCATGACCGTTCATATACAGAGAAGAAAAATAAATAAGTTAAAATAAATCAGTTTAACTTTGTTAACAGGAAAAATTATGTTAAATACAAATTTAACATCTTTAATTTTAAAATTGGAAATCTATTATTCTTGAAATATATTTAACGAATAATTTTTCAAGATCATGTGATTTTAGAAAATTTCTAGTTGATGTGTTTTTTTCACTATTATGTCATTATGAGTTTGATACCATCTTATTACAGTTGCTATTTATCGCAAAACTTTGAATCAATACACGCTTCGTTATTACTATTATTTAATTTCTACCTTTATTCCATTTTATTATTGTTATTTTTTCATGGATTCATCCTTTTTACAACTAACAGAACAAAGAGTTTGCAAATCGAACCTAAAGAAGTAACATTGTGACCAAACTTGAAATTGTGTCTCTTTCCCGAAAGTCTTTCTTTTATGATCGCAGCCGTAAACATGTCCATTACCTTAACCATGGTCGTTGATTTAACCATGGTTGTTACCTTAACCATGGGCGTCGCATTTAACTATGGTCGTTGCTGTAATCATAGTTGTTTTTAACAATGTTTGTTGTCTTACCCATGGTGGATACCTTAACCATGGCTGTTGCTTTAACCATAGTCGTTAAATTAACCAGGGTCATTGGTTCAAACATGGTCTTTGCGATAACTATGGTCGTTGTCTTAAACATGGACGTCGCTATAACTCCGTCTCGTTAACAATACTTGTTGTTTTATACATGGTTGTTCCCTTAACCACAGATGTCCCTTTACCTATGGTCGTTGCTTTAACCATAGATATCCCTTTACCTATGGTTGTTCCCTTAACCATAGATGTTCCTTAACCTATGGTCATTGCTTTAATCATAGTGGCTGCTTTAAACATGGCTGTTACCTAAACCATAGTCGTCGGTCTGACCATGATCACTGCATTAACCATGGTCGTTTTCTAAACCATTTGACTTAACCATAAACGTTGGCTTAACCTGGTATGCCTCAACGATGGTTGTGGCTTTAAAAATGGTTGTTGACATGAACATGGTGGATGCTTTTTAGCCGTGATCGTTGCCTTAATCATGATGGTTGCTTAAACCATAATCGTCGATCTGATCATGCTGATTGCCTTAACCATGGTCGTCGTTTAACCATGGTTGTTGACTTAACCATGTTTGCTGCTTAAACCAATGTTGTTGGTTTAAACATAGACATCGCCTTAACCATGGTGGTTGCCTTAACCATGGTGGTTGCCTCGAAAAGTGCCGACAAATATGTCATGCATCATCTCGATTCCTTTGTGACGCTTCTTCATTTATCTACGCTATTTTCTATTTTTGTTTTTAATTTCCAATTTCGCTGTTTGTGGTGCCGACCGAAAGTGTGTCTTCTTCTTCTATGAACCTTGTCCCTTCAGGACGTAGGAAATCATGGGTTTCCACGTCTCCCTATTCTTCGTGTCTCTCAGCACGCTTTCCCCTATTACACTGCGCAACCTCCATTATGCCATCCACCCGAAAAGGCCAGTCAAGTACGTTACACGCTGTTCTCCCCTGTCTCTCCTTCCCTCTATCTGGCCTGTTTGTATCAGGTTCTCCAAGCCCTCCTTCCTCATTGCATGTCCCAGGAACTTCAGCTGTCTCTTCCTGATGCTCAGTATTAATTCCATTTTCGTTTCCATCCTTTCTAAAACCTCATCATTGCTCACATGCTCGAATCATGATATCCGCGCCATGCTTCTGTAGAACCACATTTCAGTTGCTTGAAGTTTTTCCTTAATCTTCGATAATATTGTCTTGTATTTACTGCCATATTGAAGAACTGATATCGCATAACAATTCAGTACTCTTTTCTTTGTTTCTATTGAAATATTTCTGTCTCTACTCAGCTTCTGGAATGCGTCCTTCGCCATGCCAATTTGCCTTCTGATTTCTGTGTCGCACTTTCCGTCTTCTGTTAGAATGCTTCCCAGGTATTTAAATTTTTGTACCTGCTTGATTTTAGTATCCCCTACTTATATTTGGCATTTTGGGCTGCTCTTTTTGCTGATGACCATTCTTTCAGTTTTTTCGTAGTTTATTTGTAGTACTTTCTTGTCACTCTCTTCAGCTACCTTCTGTAGAATGCATTGTAGTTTCCTGTCTGTGTCTGCTATCAACACTGTATCATCCGCGTACCTTATGTTGTTTAAATTGTGGTCTCCGATGACCAGCAACTCTATTACAATGCCGTCTGGTCAAGCCGTTTGTTTCTATTCAGTTTGGCCGTTGCAGCTTCCACTTTGGACTTTAATATTTCCAGGTCCGTCCTCATCTTTGTGTATTATCAGTTGCTCTTTCTTGTCGTGGAAAATATCTTTTATATATTTTCTCATCGCTGGAGTATTACCTCTTTTTCCAATATGATCGTTCCATCCGTGAATTTTATACATCCTGTTGAGGAGCAAGTTTTTTGTCCTGTCGGTTGTCTTATTTCTTTATGCATGTGTATTGGACCAGAATACTGAACTAAGAAATACAAATAATAGGATAGGTGTAACTGGTGATTATACACGTGTTTTTCTTGTTTCTTTGAGAACAAATCAACGGTGACACCTTTCACATTCGTGAAATAAGTGAATGATTTTTTTCAAATAAAGAGCGACAAAACAGACAATACTGAAGGAAGGGTTACAGGATTTCCTCTCTTTCTAGTTGCTAGAAAAGTTTTATGTTTAACGGGATTAGTTTACAAACGAAAATTGTAACGATTATGGTTATCAAAGGGCGTGTAACCTTTTCAAGAAATAACTTAGGTCGTTGGACGTTAGTCATTGACAAAACCTGGAAATGACATAGTTTTGCGGTGGGGGAATACTTTTCTTTGCCTGATCGTAGGTGGCCAAAATGACTTCTGTTTAAGTAAATAAAAAAAAAACAACAATTTTTGTCTCGATTGTCGAGAAGAGAAATTATTATTATTATTATTATTATTATTGTACATCAATTTATTGGAATATTATCCTCGGTTTGGGTGGTATATCGCAATTCAGCCATTATACTTTCCAAGATTCTTTAGTCGTCTGTTGTCGTTAGTAACATTGCAGGAATTTCGAAGAGAACCCTTTATTCAATTTACACGGATGGATTGTTCCTATTCTACAGTTCATTTCAGGAGAGATAACTCATGTATTCTTTTTTCTGAGTTAATTCGCCCTTGTGGTATCACTAAGCTCTTTCACCAAATTGAGTGGGGTGATGTTGTAAGAAAAACAATCAAAATTAGGACGCTAGTTCGGGTAAATCAATACATAAAAGCAAAACTTTTTAAATTTTATTTATTTATTAAGCGATACATTTTACTCAACTAAAATTTATATCGTTTCAATTTTATTGAAAAGCATATTTAACAGTTTCTGTCATTTTCAAGTAATTTTTAATTCAGTTCTCTCAGAACTTTTTACTTTTTCGTTCTAAATCTCCTCTAAATTTATCTATAGGGCTTTTTTACTATCAGGAACATTTTTCTAATTAAAAGAATTCTGTTTAGACTGGCTTTAGGCATGATTTGTGGTTGCAAATTTTGCTTGACTAATGATCTCACTCGTTTCGATGCGGTTCTAAAATAATCCTTTTTCTTTTTTACATGTCACTTCTTTTTATTTGTCGTTTATGTGGAAGCCACACATCAAAGTGACTAACATAATTAAGATAGTTCAAATAATATTCAGTATTTGATTGGGATATTTTGATGATCTTACATGATATAAAATATGATCCTCCAATAATGCCTTCATTTGATCATTCTCAGCCACACCGTTTAATGAGAATTTTTTCAAAACATTTTGACACGTTCGATCATTAATAATAAATTTCCTGTAGCTTCTTTCACACGAACGCAACGTTGTAAGCCTATCATTGTTCCATCGCTATTTCGTTGACAAATGCTCAGATGAGCTGTTCAATTTAGTTACACTATTTCAAACCGTTACAGCTAGGAATCGGCATGCTACACTCACATAGTCGAAACACCTTCATTTCCTCCGTGTACTAAAATCTAAGAAAAAGTTCCATTCAGGTAGCATTTCTAACAAAAATTGTAACTTTGTGACATACAACTCCCGAATGGGTGCTTCTTTGAACACTATAATCTAAATCTATTCACTTCAAAGTTTAGTCGACAGCTTTCATTTTTATTCTTCATAATCTTCACTTCCTACCACATCTCCTCTTTCATTCATTTCACACACCTCATTTATTGCTACCATTTGAGCAATATCCCTCGACTTTGATCGGATCTTGTACCTTCAGCTGAATGCATTCTTGTATAAAATATATAAATGTTCATTTTACACGTTATTACTTTGTTATTATGTTTCTTAAAGTAAAAAGCATAATAAGCCGAAATATCGCCTTTTTCTCACTAAGCAAGACTATACCGAATTTGAATTAGAAAAGCACTTTTATCACATGACAGTTGTATAATTAAAGTCAAATTGAAATTAATTTAAACGAAAATCTCCTGGTGACATCTAATACTAGAAAGAGAGAGAGAGAGAGAGAGAGAGAGAGAGAGAGAGAGAGAGAGAGGAGTTTCTGGCCAATAAGTAGTTCCTAAGTTTTGTCCAGGGCTGTTCCAGAAAAACATTCACATTATTTAAATTGTTCGGACTGTTGTTCTCATCTTTATTGGCATACTTACGACGTTTCGGCTATTGTACGCTTGGGCCTTCTTCAGGCACTAGGAATTTTTAACCCATCACTCGGGTATATCATCTCATTCCATGTGCAATGCCACTTCCATTAGCCATGTAGTTATCTCCCTTTAACTTAACTACCTAAGCTATTTGTTCATCACTGCTGTAGCCTGGCATTGAACTCACAACACTTTTGGTCAAATCATTGGAATTAACCAACGCCAATATTCACAGGGCCATGTGTCTCCAAGGGCAATGTAAATAATGTAAATATTACTTCATCTCAGCAGTATAAACAAATAAAAATTATTTATCTTTCGAATAAAGAACGTCTTGCCCGGCCGAGTGCTTTAAAAATCGCCGTTCAAAATCTCTACTTTTACTTGGGTTCCAACATTCACTGATATCAGAGGGGGGAGGAAACATGCAACTATAAATAGACCTACAAGGAGAGCCCGGGTTTTCTTTCGTAGGCGAATCACCTTTGACGTTATCGGCGACAAAAGAAACAAAAAATAAAAAAAGGATATGATATCGTTTTGCGGTGGGTGGGCTTATTTTTTGGATTGCTTGCACAATTGCTCACACAGGAGTGGGATTCAAATAGAAATTGTTCGGGGAAATATGGGTCAGGAAATACCGGCTGGCCTTTCACTTTTCTGTAAGTGTTACTCAACACTTTCGTGTGCGTGTGCGCGCGCGTGTGTGTGTGTGTGCGCGCGTGTGTGTCCCTGTCTGTCAGTCTTAAATTTAAAAACTGAGCCATACTCTATATCGCCAAGAAACATTATTTACCAAGAGATAAAAAGAAAAGAAAAAGCAGTATAGCTTCTTGCCACTCGTATATCTATTAGCCGAATGTAAATATTAACAGTAACACAATATACCTTAAGGCTTATAGCCATATAACGTTGAAACACCAGTTCCTTCACGATCACCGACGTTAAGCGAGCTCGTGACTGGACAGTAGCGAGATGGGTGACCGCTTGGGAATACCAGGTGCTGTAAGCTTGGATGTGTAGGTGGTGTAATGGATAATGGCTCAAAATTGGAAATTGGAGTTAAGTAATGTTAAGCCTGGTCAGTATCTAGATGGGTGATCGCTTAGGAAGACCAGGTGCTGTAAGTTTGGATGGGTGCGTGGTGTAATGGATAATGGCTCGGAATTGTTAATCGGTCAACTGAGTTCCAATCCCTGTTAGGTTCGTTATATTCACTTACGTACAAATACTCTTGGGGAAGGCATGAATTCACTGCTTATTTCCCCACATATGGGTTAATTAGTAAGATTTGTATCACTAAACCATTAATATCTTAGAGTCTAAAATATTTTATGGCTTTAAATAACTTGAAAAGGTTGATAAACTGTATAAAACAAATCAATCAATCAAAGCACTAAATATTTTCAAAGAAAAGTTAAAATATTGAGAAGTTTAGAGGAAAGAGCTATACTCATCATAAATGGAGAGCTTGTATGAAAATTTCGTTACTGAAACCACAAAGAACGTTGGTGAAATGCTAAAAAGACTTACTGTCACTTGATCTCCAATAAAAACCAGCAGATCTTATAGGGAGAAAACCTGAAGAACCTTACAAAATAAATAAGGAATTTGAAATTGTCCCAAATTGCTAAGTATACGGAGGTTTGGTGGAAAGAGTATTTCGGATACTTGCTGTCACTTAAATGTCCGGGAAATACACCTGTGATAAAAGGTGCGAAAATGAAGCTGCAATTAATAACTAATCATCATAAATTTTAGAAACGTGTAGGCTGATCAACTGAAATAATGTATCGACAAAACATTTACGTTGCGTGACTCATGTGGGAGGGAGAGTATATGGAATATCTTCTTTTTATTGTTGTTGTTGTTGTTGGTTTTCGCGTGTGAGAACATGTTCAAGTAACACTGGATTTCTATTTGGGCTAGTTGTTGTTGTTGTTGTTGTTGAAATAAAAATCAGATGAGTTATGACGTCAGTGAAATAAAGTGGTTCCCACGTTTATTTCTGTGTTAAAAAGACTGCAATCCCCCCATAGTACCATCATTATTAACTACCTGATGAGACATTCTTCTTTCAATGTCAAAACAAAATGTACAATTATCTAGTTTGTATAATAAATAATAAATATTCATTGCTTTTAAATTAAATATATATATTGGGTGCTTGCGTGTTCGTTAAGAAATACCGTTGATATCTATATATTTATCTATGAGACAGAACAGAATACAATAATCCCAGAAACACACACACACACACACACACACATATATATATATATATATATATATATATATATATATATATATCCACACAGAAATATATATGACTCGTTTAAAAATGGAAAATATTCAAAAGTTCTACAATAATTGTATCGAACAATTTTAATACAAATGTGTATTGGTCTCTAACCCTATTAGGATCAAAACTAAGTATTAAACAATATATATATATATAAGAATATGTGCGTGTGTGTGTGTGTCGGGGGAATTTACTTATTGTGCTCTGGTCTCATAGACACATTAAAGTGACTAACATAATATATACACAGATATCAACGTTATTTCGTAACGAACACAGGAGCAAACACGCACCTTTATATATATATATATATATATATATATATATATATATATGTGTGTGTGTGTGTGTGTGTGTGTGTGTGTGTGTGTGTGTGTGTGTGTGCGTGTGTGTGTGTATGTGTGTGTGTGTATACATATATATATAATTTATAACATAAATATATTATAATATCACTAAAAAAGTAGCAGTTTTGTTTCGACACTACTTGTGTCTTATCACGTGATGTTGCTGATTTCAAGTTGAAGAGTTTTCAAAGGTTCAAAACTAGCCAGACCCCCTCTTAATCAGTGAGCCATTGTTACATAGTCTGTGGTGACCAATCAAAATACAAGTAATTTCTAATTTTAGGAACATACAAACGGACTCTAAAAATAATTTATTGGGGCGTTAATGTTAATATTTGATTAAAATAGAAATCGGTATTACTAATCGGCTATGAGTTTCACTTTACAATAAAAGTTAAAATTTATTAAATTTTTTTTTTTATGAATTAATGTTAGAGACTACGAATCTCGAATTCTAGGTTTAACAAAGCATTAGATTTTGATTGTTGTAATTTTTTTTAAATGTGCGTGTGTATCACTTTTCTCCCCGTTTCTTATTTCAATAACTTTACAATAATCAAGATCTAATGCTTTGTTAAACTTAGAATTCAAAATTCGTAGTTTCTAACATTAATTATTAATTAATAATTATAGTGCATTCGGTTGCAGTAAAATATGTTGATGTTTGTTGCGTTCTATTTTCTATCCTGGCGTTGTGTATTTTCTGTAAGGAAAATGTTATTTCTTCATCAATGATGTAGTTTGGAAGATGATTGTTGATTAATGTTTGTTTTATGTGTTTTAGTTCGCTCAAAAATATTTTTTGGGGAGGAGATATTTTGATGCGCTCAAGAAGTTAATTATTACTGCAATGTTATATCTTTCCGGGCATTAGCTATTATAGTTTAGAGGACACTGGTGTGTTTTTTTTATATACAGTAAGTGATAAATTCATTGTTTTTTTTAGCTTTATCTAAACTTATAAATGGAACTTTGTCTGTGTGTGTGTGGGTGTCCCCGTTACCTATAGACTTCAAAACGGCTGAACCGATTTTCTTGAAAATTTACACAGTTGTACTACAAGCGTCTGTGAGTGTTCTTAGCTAGGTTTTGTGTCGAGGTACCCCCGATAAATATCGAAAATCGATAATCGAAAAAATTGGGTTATAGAAGGAGTGGTCTGATTTTAATCAAATTTGATACACTCATAGACAAAGACATAAGAAACGATATTCAGAAGTTTTAAGGTTGCAGATCTTACACTAGTGCAGAAAATCGATAATATATATATATATATATATATATATATATATATATATATAAAAGGCAAGATGTTTGTGTGTGTGTCTGTTTATCTGCCTGTATGTTTGTATTTTTTTCAGCCCTTTTATTTTAGTTTTTGCTTCGAGTTTGGCTCTAAGTAGATATAATTGTAGTTCTTAGTCTCAGCTATGATACCATTTACTCAGAGGACTTATTTAGCCTTCAAAATTCAGTTTACGACGAAAAAAAACTTATTTCATATCGATACCAGGAAATCAAAATTTGACTTACATCCATTCATTTTTCTTTCAGTCTACGGTTTCGCTTTAACTGGAAACAACTATTGCTTTTTAGTCTTTCGTGCCAACTTCCAAAGAGTCTGAGCTCCAGGACCATGGATTAGTTTTAAAGCTTTCATTACACCCGAGCAACGCCGGGCTATGCTGCTAGTATTAACATGAAGATACGGGATTTTGTTATTGTTCATGAGTTTATAGATAAATTTTAGCGATCAGTTATTTTCAAAATTTTAAGATTTACAATTACGTCCCTATTTTTTTATCAAAACCAAAATGTCATCACCATACCTTGGGCCATAAAAATATAGAAAATGGAAACAAAAAGGAAAAATACTTAACATCAGGAAGAGACAGTTGAGGTTTCTGAGGCACATAACGAAGAAAGAGGGCTTGGAGAATCTGACACTCACAGGACAGATTGAGGTCAAGATGGACAAAGAAAAACAACGTCTAACACTTGATCTTGAGTGAATGGATGGCGGAACATATTTCAGGAAAAATAACCGAAATATAAAATTTATTCAGCTACAAGGGACAGGAAATTGTGGAGAGACAGAATCGCCTATGTTCTGAGGGGACGAAGAGAGAAAATGAATGTATCTGTCTCAGTTGGGTGATACTGAAAAGCTGGAGATATCTGGACCTTTCTATCAAGTTAGAAATATGATAAAATGTGAAAGTGTTAAATGTAGCTTTTGTTAATGGAACAGTCTTGGAGAAACTGAGGAAAAATAATGCAAAGATTGGAAATCGACAGAAAAAAGAAACCTCTAGACAACAAGATTACATAGATACTGAGGAGGGTGCTAGAATATTTGCCATTTAACCCCAGCGAAAACCATTAGACATCAGAGGTAAGAAAAACACTAGTACAATAAGAAAGTATTATTTTAATAAAAGAAAAATTGCTAGCCATATTAAGGAAGTAATAGATAACCTGATAGTCTGGCCTGAAATTAGAATGGTGCACATTTTCTTGTCTGGGCAGAGGTCCAAATAATACATAAAGAATAGCGATGGAAAGAATAAGAATGGAGCAAACTATATGAAGTCGAATTTGAGTCGACTTCACTACGATATGATTTCTTTGCTTAGCAAGAAAAAAATTAAATAACTTTCACACGTAAGAAAAATATGGAATCATTTATATTACAATAGGATCATTTTGCTTAGCTTTTTCAATGTGTCTTTGGAGAACCTAAGGAAACTATTAAAAAACAGGAAAATTTCATCAGACACGAAGAAAAAAGTGATGAAATGCTATGTAATACCAATTCTGTAATATGGCCGTGAATACTAAACAATGACCTCACAGATGAAGAAGAATCTTGAGTCAACAGGGGTTTAGTTCTACAGAAGGATGTTGAGAATGCCATGGCCTGAACATCTGACTTACGAGAAATTTCTAAGTACAATGGAAACAAAGAAAAGCTCATATTTAGAATCAGAAAGAGACGGCTGTAACTTCTCAAGTATATAATGGGGAAAGAGGGCTTGGAAAATCTGACACTCACAGAACAAATTGAAGGTAAGGGGGAATGAGTGAAACAACGAGTAAAGCTTGTGTAAATATATGAGAACATAGAATGAAAGGTATTTTGAAAAATAAATCTTAATAAGAGCTACAAAAGAGATGAAGTTGTGGAGAGCCGTGGTCGCCTACGTTCTGAAAGGAGACAAAATATAGAAGCATTAGTTGTTTGGTATATTTTGCATGTAAAGAAATGGTATTTTGCTTTTGTTGATATAGTTTACATTGCCAACACTATAGAAAAATAGTGCATTATAGATACAATCTTTTCTAAGCTTGTGTTTTTGTCGACTAAAGTAGACGTGGAAATTATTGGGTGTAGATAAACAGGAGAAGATATCAATATGTTTTTTTTTAACGTTTTCTCTTTATTTTAGTAAATTATATATTTTTCTTATTTTCATATCTTTATTTATTATCTATATATTTTTGGCGCGTTGAGATTTGACTCCGGCGGGCAAAAGCAGACTTATCATATTTACATTTACTTACCATTTATGTGCAATAAAATGAATTTGTTGCGACCCGTCATCCTTGATTCCACAGTGCGGCTCGTTCTGATTGGCTGTGACTGATTACAGTGCCTGGACGTCAGATGATGGCGCCGAATGGCTACTTAACACCGCCTATAAAATAATTAAATAAATAACTGCGTCGTTTAGAACCATAAAAACGAAAAAAGAAAAGAAAAGGAATATAATATTCGAGAGAGAAAAAAGTAACTGACGACACGTAAAGGTGGAAAAAGAATGAAGAATAAGGGAAAAGGTCAAAGCAGTTGCAAATATATAAAATGACAATGTTGCCAGGGAGTTTACAATTATCAAAACAATTTTCCCGGCAAAACTATTTGTTTAAATTAAATACAGGTTTATCTGCAAATACAATATTGATAGCATTTGATGGTAAAGATTTTATTTGAAATATTAAAAAAACAATCGGAGAATTAATCTATTGTTTTACTTTGGTTGTTATAATCACAACATTCATATCTTTTGCTTCAGTGAAGAAAAATCAAATATTCTATCAAAACAGAGGAAGTGTTAACCGACCTGTCTAACTTGGCTAAACGAGTAGGAATAATCTTTGCTTGACCTAGACTGAATACGCACACCCGATCTTTTCCTCTTTCTTTCAGTGCGGTATGCATTTAGGATGGATGTAATCATAGCTCTCCACACCATCCACTCTTTCAACAATATTTTCGTCTTTCTTACTCTTCTATCTTTGCATGATGTAGCGATATCAAAATGTCAGTATGTTAAATTGAAAACAGCTGACCTGTAACAAACATTGGTTTAGGAAATTTATTTTCACTGTGACTATCACCTAAATGAAGTGGTCATCACAAGTACACGGCAAGCGGTTCGGACAAAAAGAATCATTGAATGAAGATAAATTATTTTTTAGACAAAGATGATAAGGCAAAGAACAATGTTCTCTATAAGAACAATCCTCGAAAAACCGAGAGAGATGGAAAAAACTCACGGAGAACGACATGAAGGGAAGACGGCCATTAGATTATTCACCTTTTGCTCCTCACCCACGTCTTATCTCGACTTCACTTCTCTATAGCAAAAAGTTACAAACCGCAAATAAAATCCGCTTTACTGCTACGAATTCTCATGTTCTTAATTCGTGAGTCAAATCCTGGTCAAAGTGTTATATTTTAAGTCACGTTCGACTGGAAAAAAGCTGCACCCTGAGAACGAACTTGAGCTGCAAGAGTTGATTTATTGGTGCCGGGACCAGGGTCTATTATAGATTCGACGATCGCCGTAAGAAAACGATCGAGGAGAAAAATCTGAGTAAGTACTTGATTTGATTTCTTGTAGTTTTACTTTCTATCATGGATCCCCAAATGTTTGAAAATGCACCCTCACATAATGAACAAAATTAGAATGTTAAATTTGTGATTCTGAAATGATTCATTAGCCGCCATCTTTCTCTCTCTCTCTCAAATATCATAGTTTGATGTGCAGAAGAAAATGTATAAGTGCGGAGGAGAGATTTAGATAAATATTTTTTGTCTGCTGAAATAACAAAAGGAATAAAATCCCTTATAGTATAATATCGGCTATGTATAAGAAAGGCAGTGGACTTAGTGAGAAATTTCCTTGAGATAAGCCCAGGTGCAAAATGGGGTGAAGTGAAGACACTGATGAACCTATGCTATATGGAAACTACAGAAGCATTACAGCTACTGAAAGGGAGAAAGTAGAGAAAAGTACAAAAATAAGGTAGTCTGTTAAATAAAGTCTTTGCAGTTTGACATAATAAGGATCCAGGAAAAGCTATTACTTAGAAGAGATTTGCATAGAACGCAAGTGCAAACTCAGATAATTAGGCAGGACTCAGCGACACTAAAAGAAGCTACCCAGATAGCAATATCGTAAACCTTAATCTAATCCCAGATCAGAAGTGAAATCTTTCACAAGGTGGTGGAAGTCAGTCATCATAGGCAGAGATAGAGATCAGTGTAGGAAGCAGACTAGAAGGAATTATCAAATTATTCAAGTATCACTGCAAAGAAGAAGTAGTAGGAAAAATCAACTGCCTGATTGAGTTGTCACTTAGTTGAATAGCTTCGGACTGTGTACCAATCACCTGTTGGAGAGACCAGTAACACAGAGCTAGATTGAAAAATATTCAAGTCCTTAGCGAGGACTGAGAAGATAAAATATAACACAGAAGTTTATGTATCTGTGAAAATATTAGGGTAGCTATGGGTGCTTTATGTAAATTTCTCGGTTGCGTCCCCCACCTCCCTCCACAAAAAAAAAGTAATAAAGACGAGAGAAAAGTTGTAGTTAGTGATATTCGGAAGGAGTGTTGTTTTTATATTTAAGAATAATGAGGTATTAAAGAATAAAAAAAAAATAGATTACAGACACAGAGTTGAATTGCTCTCCAACATCTGCATGAAGATAAGATCACAACGGAGACAAGTTGAAGGATTTTACACTCGTCCCCGAAATGCAACCTTCAACATCTTAAACATGGATTCATTTTTCTTTTACCACATTTTTTTCTCCGCTAGTAGGTATGCATATTTTCTTCGAAACGGCATCGCGTCACAGATTTAGAATTCTCTGATATTTTCTGTGGTTTAAGTTAATTATTCAGTTCAAGGTTCGTTAGAATTTTTGTCTTTATTTTTGCATTTTTTTCGCCATTAATCTTTGAATGAAAATTAATTCTTTAAACATATCCGGAGTCAGTTCGTTTAACCTGAATCATTCACACTCTCTGTTAACGATTCCAGCATATGTAAAAAAAAAAATCGCCCTTTTTTATCAGATTCTTACATTTCCAGCATTGAATAACAAGCTTTTCTCGTTAAAATTTAGTCAGAATATTGATTGTGTCTTTAAAACAAATTTTTTCCATGATTTTCTCGTAGTAAAAAATTACAGTATTTTTTCGTGTTTTACCAGTACTAACTTTCCCAACAAATTCTTGTTTTTTCTCGTCTTCCCAGTCGCTGCATTATTCTCTGAACATTTGCTCGTATCTTCTAAACTAATCATAAAATATAATTCAATCATTTGAATTGTATATGAATTTAGATATGGGATTTGCCACCACGTCAGGAGTTTGGGAATTTTCTGTTTCCATCTGAATTATTTCACTTAATTTTTGTTGTTGCTTTTGGAGTCCCAACAATTGCTGATGTTGCTGTTGTTACTAATGCTGTTGATGTTGCTGTATTTTTATCACATGAGCTAATATTTCTTCCATATTTGAAAAATATCTCTTTGTTTTTCTCTTTTTACACTTCCCAAAGAAAAAAAAATTAAACCACTGTGGGTCTAAATTTGCGTCGTCACTGTTATCAGGTGCGCCCGCCGAAGTATAAGTACTTTTGGTGGACCTGAAGGAGACTACCACCACCTTTTAAATTTGTTGTTTTTAATTTTTTTTTTTTACTTTTTTCAGCGCAATCTTATCGATTACACCTTAAACTTTCCGATTGACAACAGAAATTTAGAAAAAAATCAATATTTCAACAATTTCTTTTGGTGGTGGTAGAGGGGGGGCTCAGTTTTTCATGCAACTATATAGTAAATCGATCCTCCATTTTGAAACCACTCGCCGGTACGACATTACCACCACCTGTAAATTGGTTCATTATAAATTTTTTTTAACTTTTTTAGTGCAATCTTATCGTTTAAATCCCTAAACTTTCCGATTGACAAAAAATTTGTAAAAATCTCAACATTCAAACCATTTTAGCGTGGGGGCTCAGTTTTTCATACAACCTTCTAGTAAATCGATCCTGTGCAATTAACTTTTTTGCTTGCGCATACTCAACTACTGAATCCTTTGCGAAATTTTTGAATAAAGCCATTCTTGGAGTTTCCGAGGAAGATGCCATTGTAAGAACTAAAGAAAAATTGAAAAAGACAAAAACAAGAGCAACAATTTGTCCCCCCCCCCCCTCAAAAAAAACAAAACAAAAAAAACAAAGCGACTCCAACGCGAGTGGTTCCAAAATAGAGGATCGATTTACTATAACGTCGTATGAGAAAGTGAGCCCCCGCCCCTAAAATTGTTTAAATATTGAATGTTTTTAAAAAAAATTTGATAATCGGACACTTTATGTAATAAACGATAAGACTGCGCTGAAAAAAAGTAAAAAAAAAGAAAAGGAAAACAACAAATTTAAAGGTGGTGGTAGTCTTTTTCAGCTTCCGCCGTACTTTTTTTCTACAGGTTATAACTCAGTATGAGTTTTTATATCCTCGTCGCCATTGTTACTCTATTTTTAGCGGTTAAATATTAAGTCTTGTTTAGCCTACTCGCCGTGACGTTTGTTAAAAAAAAAAACTCTTGATTAACCCCGACAACGATTTTTTTTCACTCACTTGGTGTTCTTTATTTGAGGCGTCTAGGCTGGTTTATTTGTATTATTTACTTTACAACACTTTTTGAGAATGTCTTTTTTTATGCGCCTTCGAATTTGTCATATTTTCTGTAGTTTCTAACGCCATAATTAAAATAGTTGAATTTTTCGCCCCTGTTTAATTTTGACATCGCTTTTGTGTAACTAATATCGTGGACTTTACGTTTTGTTACGCTCCAGATTTTCTCTTTTGAATCTTTTCTCTTTGCTTTTCACACATTGTCTTATCGCGCACTTTCACTTTTTCCTTATGGTCATTTTAGTTCCTTATGTTGATAAGATTTATGCAACCATTAAAATTATTGATTAATTCAATATAGCATATTTTTACAATAATTCATGTCCTTTACATTAATTGCTTTATCATCAGCACATTGATAAGTTTAAAAGGGTTTTTTCTGATTCAACGTTATTTGAACAAAAAACTTATTCATTTAGACTTGTTTTTCTAAAAGGCTCATAGCAAACGTACAGTTGTTACTTGTTTCGCATCTTTCTAGATAAAACCCTTAGAATTCTGAAAGTATTTCTGTAGGAATGGTTATACATATCAGAGCTAATAAAGTACAATCGCAAAGATGAATTCTTTTGCATAAAATTTGGAATGATCTGACGAGTAGATTGATCTGGTGATCTTGGGAAGTACCACTCCTGAGTAACGTGAGTTATTATTATTATTATAATTATTATTATTATACAATGATTACTCCAGAATAGCATTCTCATCTTTGTTTCAGAATCAGTCTATTGCCTGGAATCTAAGAAGACATGCGATTTTCCCATAACAAATTCAGGCTTTTATACCAAACAAAATGCTCAACTTTGTTGACTACAAGGTTAGTCAAACAAGCATACACACACACACACACACACACACATATATATATATATATATATATATATGTGTGTGTTTAAAAATTTAGGTATAACTAAAAATATATTTGTAAATAAAGACAAAAGAAAAACTATTCTCTGATATCTAAAAACTTTGTAAACCTAGCCTTTTATTTCTGTTTATTAATTCATGTTGTAAAATAGAATCCTTATATTTACCTTGTTAAAGCCCATTACAGGACGAAAAGTGTTGGTAAAGAATTTTCTTATTGTCTTTATCCCCCAAAACATATTATGCCGAGACAAATTTCGGCCATATTTTGACAAAATCGTTCATTCATATAATCTCAAAGAATAGTTCTTCGTTAATCAAATTATTTTCACTGTATTTCTATTGCCTTTTGCCAACCATCGGCTAAACTGTGCATTCTACTATAACATAACGATTCCAGGTGTGAGACCCTTTATTTTTTATTATTATTGTTATTTTTTTTTTCGTTATTTCAAACTTACGGGAAACATTTCCCAAATAAGGTTGTTAGGTGAAGAGGAGCAAGTGGTAGTCGGAAAGTATCAAATCTTCAGTATAAACTGTGCGTAGAAGAACTTCCCATACCAGTTCCAAGTGTGTGCCTCGTCGTAACCTGAGGATAGCTTTTGTCAAAGAAGAAAAAAATCACAATTGTTCGTATTAGCGTTATGCAACGACAGTTTGTCAAAGTTCTACTTATCGTATAACGCATCACACATAATGCACTTAAATTGAAGTAAAAACAAACATTTTTCTCATGAATTTCATTCTGATGTTGATGGCTGTCCGAGATCGATAGTCTCTAAGGTTATTGACGGCGTGCTATAGTTGACCAATTGCAAGAACTGATTGAACTTCAAAGACACTTCTTAGATTTACCTAACGTTATGAAAGCAATGGTTTTGGGAACCTTACATCAATATCAAATAACACGAAAACACAGTATGTGTCTTGCATGTTGGAATGAGTAGCTCTTGGAGCGTTTTCGTAAGAATTTTTGCTGTGCATCAACTCAAACATTTTGTTCTACTTGTTGTGCTATTTGTGAAAGAATAGTTCAAGTTAGTAAAACAGTTTGTCAGAACAAAGAAGCCGACTGTATGGAAAAATGTAAAAACTTGAAAAAGTTTTTAATAAAACTATCTCTTCATTTGTCCCTAGTTTGTTTTCTTTTCCTGTGTTAAGAATTGGTTCAAAGATTTCAATAAAATGTTTTCCCTAAAAACTATGGCTTTTACTTAGCTAATTAAAAAATATTTCATGAAAAGAATATTCTAGACTTAAAATTGGAATTCATTCAACCAGTTAAGTGCCTTTACATGATACACACTTGGACGATCATGTCCCTTTCCATTCATTACTAAGCAGACTATTTTCCCGCAGTAGGTTACCATTTATTTCTGCGGTAGACTGGTTGCCAACCAAGGCTATAGAACCCATTCTGTTCTGCTATATGATTCAGTCTATCCTGCAATTCAACCTATAGCTGGGGGAAATAGATCCATACTTTTTCCAAGGCTATCTGCGCGTAAGTGACGAATCCGACTGAAATTCGAACAAGGTTCTGTGATTTCTCTTTCGATATCCGTTACGCCACAGTAAAATACACGAAATAGCCAAGAGATGTAAACATTTGTTTTCATCCGAACCTAATAAAAAATTGATATTCTATTCAAATTAAAATCCGCACAGATTATCACCAATGTTCTGTAAATATTAGATTTTAAAATTTTTTATTAGAGCTTTAAAAGTAAACGAAAAAAAAAAAATTAAGGACTCATAACTCTCCCCCCCCCCGCAAAAAAAAAAAAATTGATCGCATTTGAGAGTTGAATAGTAAAGGTATCTCCATGAAATGTCACTGTAACTGAATTGAACCGGTCATCCTATCCTTGCGCTGCGTCGATGTCCGATAAGCTTTGTTCATCGGAAAGTGACCATGGAACGATGACACACTTTTTACCGACATCATTGCCAGTTTTTCTTTGAAGAGCGAAAGAAATGAAAATAGGGCAGGGCGTAATTAAAAAGAAACTATTTCTGTGTCAGAAAAACACGTGAAATTTGTTCATATCAATCATAGCTCAAAGTCTAGCGATAAATATTGGACCAGGACAGTATCTATCCATCTATCTATCTATCCCATCCATCCAGTGTATTCGCCAATCTAACCAAACTAAAATGCTAAATATTTAAACAAAAATTGGATTTTGTCGCACGCGGAGTTACTAACGTTGAGCCTAGGCGCCTCACTCTAGATAGGCACCATTTCGCAGAAGCGTATCCTTTCTCTTGCGCTCGTTGTTTGAACATTCCCCACCACATCTGTCGTTCGTTCGCACTCTTATTTTTAAATGGAATTTAAAAGAAAAGCATATATTTAAAAACAAATCTTAGCTCTTTGTTAAATGCATAACAAAGATTTAAAAAAAATTAAAATCCAGTGAATAGCTGATTTTTATTAAATTTTAAAAATCAATGTATTTTTGGGGCAGGGCATGTTCTGATGTAAATTATTATATTTCTATATAGACAAATAATTTTTCATGCCGAAACTTTTCACAAATATTTTCGGTTCTCTTGAGTGCACACAAAAAAAAAAAAAATGATAGCAAAATGTTTTCTTATCTTTCTTACTTCGATCAGCAAAAAAATTCTAGCAATAAAATAATATTTCATTTTATTTTTTTCAATCAGGTGCAGATTTCTCACTGACAACAGCCATTGACATAAGATTTGTGCTAAAAATTATAAATAATCTCGACAAGAACTAAATTGAACTAAAAATGGCGGAAATTATTTTGCGTCTCGTTTAAATATCGCGCATTTTAATTTTTAAACAATATATAAACGTGTGTGTGTGTGTGTTATTACAAGTCTTTTGTGGAACTATGTGTGCATAAAAATGAACAAATAGATGTAAAAAGATTGAAAGAGATAGATGAACAGATTTTAAACATTTCCTTTGATTCCACTGAACACGGAAATCAAAATCGATAGAAAGATTCTAAGGATATAATGTTTGTCTGTTATATACACACATGCATCACGTGATAAGTACTGAGAAACTAAGGCTAAACATCGAGATCCCATTTGGTTCATTACCAGGTATAAATATCACCGTCCTCACACGCTAAATTTTGTTTATCCCAATTCAATCTGTTTAGCTTAGCCTGGCACAAGACCAAATCTTAGGCAATTTAGAGTTGCGTTCAAGTGGGTATTGGGAGTGGATGTGAGCATTGGGCAACGCTTTGAACCTCGGTTCGAACGACGAACTTTGGCCGAGAAGAAATAAACATTGCTTTTCAAATTTTTCTTCTCTGATTTCATAGCACACCTGGCAATTCCAAACACAGACTCACTGGCTGCTATCTGAGGTATATTACCATTATTTGCAGATGGAATCATTCCCCCAGATATCTGCAGATGGGTTCCAAAATTACGGCGCCTGTCTGAAAGCGATACCACTTTCAGTCTCAGCATTTCTGATCATTGACCCCCAAAATATTTTGTGGCATTCTTGTGTTTGGGAAATTACGAATTGTAGAATAAGCACTGGAAAGAATTCCACTGCTTTGGAGATTCTTTCCTTACCATTCAAAGAATGAAATCTCGAAATTCTTAGACGTAGCTTGCATTTTATGCGAAAAATTTAAAACAATAAATACATATGTTGTAAAACATATTGATTAATAGAATTTTTGAACCGTTAAAACTTTGCATTTTTTAAGTCTAATTTTTGCATGTGGCACTCGGAATGGATTTAACTAACCAGAAGTAATGGTTAACCAGACTCGTCGTATTAACTATTAGCCACACCGAGATATCTGTTGAAATCCCAAATACTGATAACCGTTCTTAATGATGTATATTAAATTAAAACAAAGTTTCGCCCCGTTAATTTTTGCACAAAATTAAAGAAACTTAAAGTTTGACTTTGTAATCAGAACCTTATTCTACTTTATTTTTAATCATTTCACCCCAAGCAAGGCGATAACGCCACTAAGACGCGATGAGTGCTACTGAGAGTGAAAGGAACCAGAAAACATTATTGAGAAAAAAGGACAATAACAGAGCAGGGTTTAATTAGGGAGATGACGATTAATATTACATTTGAATTGTTTATGATATTATTTGAAAAGAAAGCAAGAGGCCAGAAGAGTTTCATAAGCAAGATGTGCGAGAGAGAATAAACTATGAGAATAAAACTTACGGTAACATCTAGCAATTTCAACAGTAAAATGATGAGACCTAGGTGCTAATCTGCTACTCTAGGCTTAAATTCGTGAAGTCGAGATGCCAAAAAGGAAAGGTCACCAGAAAAATTGTTACGAATATATTTATAGAGGTCGTTTTTAATTATTTATAGAAAATGTTTATTACTTGTATAGTCGTTACGACACCATTCTACAATCCACAAAGCTACGATAAAGTAAATTAGTTGCATAGGACGATGGACAAAATATTTTATAGAAAAAGTAGTTATAATAATAGATCGTGGGAATTATATATTAAACAGATGCTCGCAGCAAATTGGGTTTAACGTTAGCGAGTCGACAAAATGTTCACCATACGACTTATTTTATAATATGGACGTTGTTCCATCGGTAGATAATATCTTAAAACCAAATCGTCTTTATTATAGAGATGAGCAGCACAACATTAGGCTTCAGGAACAACACCATGCATTTTGCACGAGTTAAGAATAATCTGAAGAAATCAAGGAAACAACAAATATGACTAACATTTCAACTAACTGAATAGACTTTAAAGTAGGAAACTTTGTTATAGAAACCATTATAAACGGAGCGAATTATAAATGATGTGGTGGCCATATTTTATGTAGAAGTCAACAAAACTGGTCCAGTATCTTATAAACTCATAGATCAGTTTGATCCTAGCTTGATAATTAAGATCCATTTGAAGACATTAGGGCAGCAAATATTGAAGAATAAATAATTCTGATAAGAAGCCACTACGAAAGACAACTCTAACAGTCCCAGTCTCTGACGAATCTGAAAATAATTTGGGTAATGAAGAAAACAAGCACCTAGAAAATAAATGGAGACGCCAAGAGACAATATGGAAGATGAGTCCGATATTCCGATGATGGAACATCATATTATGATGCGTTAAAGGAGAACAGAAGAAAGTGATACAACCCAAAGTAATAGTAGGAATAGAAACAGCTTCTCAGATTCAAATTGTTATGAAGATATGGAGGTACGTGCAAGTAAAATGGAGCCGAATTTTGTTCAGGGAGGTTCCTGTTTTTGTTCACCACTCCCTTTATAGAGCCGTAAAAGGACATTGATAGACTTCTCTTGATGGTTCGATCAAGAGGTCAATGGGACAGGCCATGTTTTATGCAGGTCGCCAACCTTAATGAGACTGATCATGTCTCTCTGATTAGTTAGTATAAATATCCGAGGCTTAAGATCGGAGACTCATCCTTCTGTAGGCGATATGGGTATGCTTAGCTTTAAGATTTGTCGACATTCTTGGCATTGTGTTCCTAGACCGAATGTATTCGCTTAGGAATGGGAATGGCGAATTCTGAAAGGAAGCTGCCAGTAAGAACTTCCCGTCTCTGAGAAGCGTTCACTCGTGTGAGCAGGTGGGGGGGGGGGGCACCGTTTACCCCGAGACTAGGTGAGTGCCCCTTCTTTTGTAAATGCCGATTAGTTCTCTTGCCGGCGTCGGATGGTTTCTCCGACGTCCAGGCGTTGTCCTGTAAGACATTAAATCACGTTTTAGTGAAGGATCCGTTCAAGATGATCTGATTAGCGAGCTCGGTCTAACGAAGGAGGAGGCTCGCTTCATATGGCCTTGGACGCCTGGTTAAAAATGCTGCACTAATAATGAAGCATTATTCACCTAGCTGGTGATTCAAAAGGCCCTCTGTGTCGGAAAAACTTTTCTCCTGGTGGATTGATAAATTCCACCAAATGCGTTCACTGTGGTGAGTTAGTGGAGACTCTGGGTCACACTCTTTTCTACTGCAAGGTCGTACGCCTGCTGTGCATGTTCATTGAAGACCTCATGTTTTGCATGCTGCGCGGAAAGTTCTTTGTCCTTCAGGCCAGTTCTGTTTGTAGCAAAGTGGTTAACCGAGGCTGAGCACCGTGTTCTTGTGCTTACTAGGTGTTATGTGAGTCGTGATGTAGACGATGCGACAAAAGAAATTCTATGGAGACGTGAAGTTCATCTCTTTTCAACTGATCTTGTTTGTTTAGAATCAGCTTAAAGTCAAGATCAGGACGGAAAGGCGATGACTCCTTCCATCAGAATTTCATAAAAGGTGGATGAGTCTCGCTTATATCTGTCAATTGAAAGAAGCTGGATTAGAGTGACATTTTGATGCCGATTAGCCATCTGAATATTGGGAACCCTGTATTAAACATTTACATCCTACAAAATTATTTCTTCCAAGTCCCTCAATTATTTCGTCCAGTTAACTGATATTTCTGCCAGAATTAACGATTGTAGGGAATTAACACCATTTTTAGTTTATATATATATATATATATATATATATATATATATATAGTATTATACTTTTGTGAGAACTTCATAGAGATTTTGATGTAGTACAGTTGTTGTAGTAACAAGGGTAAATAAGAATGTTCAAGATAAAACAGATGAAGTTCAGCCTTCCCCATCACCACTCTTGGCCTTAAGCCACATTTTTTTTTTGTAATTTTACAAAATTAAATATTAGTCCATTTGTGTCAGTCGAGGATAACTTCTAATGAGTTCAGGGCCGATAATCTAAGCGAGACATAAGATGATAACCGCAAAAAGCGAGTTACAGCATAATCATATTTCACATGTTAAACAAACGTTAGTATAATTTATGGAGTTCCAAATTCAAGGGAGAGACGTTCATTTTTGGACATTGTCGCAATCAATTTCATTGGCAATCCCCAAACTAAGAAAATCGATCTGGTTCGATTCATCCGCAACAATCTTCGGTGATATTTTCCTTCTTGAATTGAAAGCAATTTTTTTGTTTGCCTCAAACAGAATGAAATCCACTGTAAACAAAAGTTGGTTGTGTTTCGTGAGATATGACCGTAATTATTTTTTTTATTTTTTTATTTATTTTGGAATAAGAAAATAGAAATAGAAATAGGGATAATGTGTAACTGAAGGCAGTACTACAGTGAGCAATTGGCGTGTTTGAATGAAGCGTTGTAAGCGGAAAGAACTAAACGATTGCTATTTCTGAAACAATGGAAGTTTGGTATTTCTTGTAGTGACTGGTTATGTTAGATTAGCTGATTATTGATTCGTTGGTCACTTTTTAAGATACGATCTAATCAACATTTAAATAAAATAATGCCAAGTGAAAATCAATGCCTAGGTCAAAAGCAATATTTGTTTCCTTGTGATCAGACAGCAGTTATGGTCAGACCAAGTGGAAGTTGATATTGCAACATTATTTTAGTTGGACTGACCAGTAAGTTGACCAGTCGATTAATCGTTTGGTCGATGTTAATCAGTCTGTGTTGGGTGGTTTTATTAAGTAAGTTATGAAGATCGTAATTTATTCAGTCAGTTTGTTCGTCTCTGTTCATATCTATCTATCTATCTATCTATCTATCTATCTATCTATCTATCTATCTATCTATCTATCTATCTAAACACGTGAATGCATACGTACTTTTCTTCATTCTATAGAAAGAAAAAGTCTCGTGTACCAACCCCTCATCCGACAGCCAAAATACCACCTCCAAACACTCCCTCTTCTTTCACACCTGCCCTCGCTGCGTCGACACAAGCTTCTTGCCCTGTAAAACCTACCGTAAGCGGTTGGAACAACTGCATCAGGAAACAGCTGCAAAAAGTCGATGACTGTTTCGAAAAATGACGAAGCTTGATTGGAGGGTGTTAGCAATGGAAGTGAAGAAGAGGGAGACGGAAGAAGGGAAGGAGGAGGAGGGGGATAGGAATGCGGCAAAGACGTGAACTGCATCAAATAACTGCTATTTTTCGATTTGTAAAGATTGCATGGTCCAATGCGGGTGTCATGCTGCCGGGTGGTTCCCTCTGCGCACGTATAGAAACGGCCGCAACAAATATACACGTGTGTATGTCTGCTTGTCCGTAGCTGCACCCGTGTGTGTTTGTGTAGGTGTGTTTTAACCCTCACCCATGCTAGTAACTACGGCGTATTATTTAGTGTGACACTAACTGTGCAGCGACAGGCAGCAGGCATTTTCTTACCCGCGTCCAAACAAACGTTGCGATTAAGAGCAAACTAATAAAAATAAAAATAAAAATAAAAATAAATAATAATAGAGAAAAAAATAGAAGATGTGCATTTAAGAAAGAAATTTTCAGAATAAATATTTTGGGGAAGTCGTTTATATTTTCTGCATCATCGCTTTCTCACGGAAATGATTTCTGTATTTAATTAATAAAAGAAACTTAATTATAAAAGAAAATACAAGAGAAATAACGAAATGATTGCTTCACAGTGCCTCATACTCCAGGAGTATAAGGGTGTGTCAATTTAAAAAGAGGTTTATTGTTCTTCAATCAAAAATTGTTATCATTGGGTGCCAATTACAGAGATAATTGGGACTTTGAATTCTAAACCCGGTAATCGGATTTATTTATTTTCTTTCTGTAATGAGACGAGAAATGAGAAAAATATCATGGTTGCCACGTGGTTAGGTGTAATCTAGAATGTGGTTCTACAGGATCCTCCCATTGGGTTTTCGTAATAGGGCAAGAATAAAATGGAATCAGAATTTGGGAAAATCTTCTAAGGTCTATGATTTTTTATGAAAAGACTATAGAAAATCGTTGATTTTATATTTAACGAGTAGACAAGGGAAACTAATGCAAAGATTTCTGCTTTGATAAACATAAGGTGAATCAGTGTTTTAAATGACGCTACATGTTCACACTAAAGCTGACGTTTGGAAATATTTTGCTTTAACCTCCAATTCCATTTTTATTAACACTTTCTACACTTTACGTTTTCACTGCCTTTACAGCGCCAAACAAACATTAATTACATAATTTCCACCACGTTTCTGAAACTCGCATCTTGTTTGCATTTTATCTTTCTGGTGATGATAGATATTGATGTGATCCTAAAATGTTACTGCGTAAGTAATCAACAAAACAGAGGTTGGAAATAATAGTATATCAACACGTACAAGACTCGCATGCTGCGTAAAGTAGATACATTGCTAGTGAATTGCTAGTCAGTGTAATCATTCTACTCTTCTCTACCCCTATAGTGGCCAGGTATTTATTCTAATTCCTGTATATAGTTAGGTATACAATATATATATAAATTATTTTTATTCAGTGTTTAAAGATTCATGAAATCATAAAATAATGTTGAAGAAATGATCGTCTTAAAAGATTAAATTGTTCTGAAAATAATGGTTTATATTTCGAGAGAACTAAAATTATTTTTATTCAGTGTTTAAAGATTCATGAAATCATAAAATAATCTATATAAACATGTAAACAAAACGAACCTGAGAGTGAGCATGTCGATAGATTATTGTAGGTTTCGTCTCTTTCCGGCTCTTAGAATAAAACAAGAAAATCGTAGAGTATCACTTTACTCTCTGGAAATTGTAAATGAATAAATTCACTCTAGCTTTTGAAAATCTATTCTTCAGAAAGAAATACACAATTACGAACAAGAATCTCAAAAGAAGAAAAATAGCTGGTTAGAATGTTTTATTGTTTTCTCTAAAATCAATCTATTTGGCTTCTTTAAAATTGAAATCAACTTTTAAAAGAATAAGATTTAAGGCCGTGGAAGAGATTAAGGAGAACGGAAAGGGGAAGCTGATGGCGATTTCGAAAATAGATCTGAAGATTATTTTTAAAATTGGAATGAAATATATAAGATCTCAGAGGCAGTCCTTCGAAATTAAGGCGTCATAATCCGTGGTGGGTATTTTTTTCATAAACCCTAACATAGCAAAGTGGACATAAACTTACATTGAAAGTGACTTCCCTAGTTAAACAAGGGGGAAAAAATTAATTCCTATCGACAAGGCCATTCAATCTCAAGGCCGGTTAAAGGAACAGGAATGTTTAATCAAAAACGTCTACCAACTAAATAGAACCTTTACATATGTGCGTGGGTGGTGCTGTGGAAATCGGCTCGGAATGAGAAATCGGAGAACCGAGTTCGATTTCCAGTTCATTGCCTTCACTTACGCACAAGTCTCTAGAACAGATTGGATTCTATAACCTTTGTTTTCATTCAGTCTACCACAGAAAGTAATAGCAACCTACTGTTGGAAAATCTTCTACCCAGTCAGTATATCACGTATGACACTTAACTGACATTATATATATATATAAAGGAAACATTTTCTTTACTAATGTATTTTGTTCCCAAAGAATTGCTTGATGAACGAATGTGAGTAAATGTTAAATTATTATTTATTTAATTCTAATCTAATTATTATTTATTATTTTATTATAATTTTGATATATTTTATGACCATTTCACCTCAAGCAAGGCATTACTGCCACTGGTGCGCAGGGGGCTACATAAGAAGAGAATGGTGAGAAAGAGTTACAAGAAATGTCGGAGAATGGAGAAGAGAACTCTGATGTGAAGAGAGCTGTATGAGAGCTGTAGAGTGGAAAGGGAGAAAAACAGAATACAAGGGTTTGTCAGGGAAAGGATTCGAGTCAAGGATATAGGAGATGGCAATTAACATTTGCATTGCAATTAAAGATTGTAGGTGTCAGGGAAGGAGGTATACGAAAGGGGATTGCGTGCAAAGAAGCTGAGAGTAGAAGTTGCGCTTATATTTAATCGGTTTTAATATAAATGGTTGGGACCTAGTTGCTAGTCTAGTAGCTCGAGTAAATTCCTGCAGAATACACTTTATACATGAGCAAGATGGGTTCAGACAAGAAAGAGTTCGTGGGCCTACACCGCAAGCCGACCTTCCTAGAAGCAGATTTAGCTATGGATTCAATATAGTTATTCCACTTGAGGTCGGATGATAAAGTCGAGGAGGCGAAGTGTTTTGCTTTCAAAGAGACTAGCCTGAGCCATGCTGATGAGGGATGGGAGCGATTCTCTATGGTGGTTAAGGGATAACAGCTTTGTTTTGGAAGCATTAACGTTTACGAGCCATTTCTTACCCCAGACCACCACAGATTGGAGGTCCTTTTCAAGATCAGCAGCGAGGTTAGCTTTGTTGGCATAGGCAGATTTCTTATCGAAGCGGGATTAAATGGTTGTATCGTCAGCGTAGGCGCCTACTTGGGATCTGATTACATCAGGGAAATAGAATAGAGCCTTGAGGAACAACCGCGTTCGTATGTTAGTATCTGGAAGCATGCCCATTCAATGCTACCTTCATTACGCGAATTGAAAGGAACACCTGGATTCGATCAAGCAAGCATCCAGTTATAACCCTGTAGCTTGCGTAGAAGGTCAGCATGCCAGACTCTGCCAGATTCTTTGGAGATATCTAGGACAACAACTCGAGCTTCGCCGTTCTTATCGAGAGCCTAGTTTATATACTCTGTGATGGTTGTCAGCATATCAGCAGTAGACCTGGTAAAGCGGAAACCATACTGTTTATCGGAGAAGAGGTAGTGAACTGTGAGATGTTGTACCACTTCAACATTGATAATAGCCTCGATCACTTTGATAGGAGCCTGAGAGGGCGATAATTAGAGGGGTCTGAGGGTTCTCCAGAGTTCTTAAATACAGGAACTACAGAGGAGGACTTCCATCAGACAGGAAAGCAAGAAGCAGAGAGGCACTAGTTATAGAGTTTGAAGAGGACAAATGAGAGTTCAGGGGCACATATCTTTAGGACAATGATTGCGATTCCGTCACCTCCGCTCGCCTTATGGGCGTCAAGATTTGAAATTATGTTAGGGACCTGCGTGAGAGTAATGTTAACGTCACTCAGCTGAGCCTCAGTTCTAGGTGGGAAATCAGGTGCGGATAGCCCAGACGAATCATATGTTGAGTTGGTAGAGAATCTTTGAGCAAAGCATTCGACCTTGACCGCTGAAGATGTGAGGACCTCAAATTTATTGATTAAAGAGTGGATTAAGGGTTTGCTGTTATTTAAGACATTTTTACAAAGCCGCCAGTAGTCTTTACAACCGAACTTGCGGGATGCTATACTCTGCTTTATTCTTTCAGAAAACTACAATTTAGCATCATTAAGGATCCTCTTGCACTCATTACGTACAGAGGCAAAATTAAATTACTTCTGTATCTAACTAAAATAAATAATAATTACATAAAAATAAGCAAATAAATAGCTTTTAGCCCTCTATCTCGAGTGGCTCCCAGGCTGTGTACTGTAAAAAAGTAAAAAACGAATAAAAAGGATATTTTATAGCGTTATTAAATTTAAAATTTGAAAACATAACGATATTTTCTTCTACTTTTGTAAATGAATAAATACAAGTTACACAATAAAATCTTAACTCAAGTGACGAAACGCGTTGGTAAAGAAGAATTTTTCTTTTCATTTATATTGCTTTTACATTTATATTTTATTTAATTCTGAAATTTAAGCACACACATACACCTATATATACAGATAGATAGAGAGAGAGAGAGAGTGTGAGTGAGTGAAAGAGAGCGAGTGAGTGAGACTTAATCTTTTCTGTGTTATTTAATTTCTCTCCGAGCCTTTTTCTTCTCTTTAATTTTTCTCCCTTTGCATTTAATGAGCCCTTGAATAAGATTGCGCATGCCCAGAACTGCTCTTGTCATTTTGATCGATCGATACCCTCGAGTAAAAGCGCCGTATCGATAAATGCAATTTCTCTCTTTAGACCTTTGACTTGCAGGCACAGTGATTAGTGAAATCAATATCGCCACCACATGTTGAACTCCAAAATCAAAGCACCCACACCCCACCTTAATCTCTTTCAGCTGCCACTCCCCATGACATACAGTTATTCTCTTTTACTACACATCCAACTCTCTCTCTCTCTTGCTTTTTAACTTTGTTCCTTTTTTTCCTTTTTGTCGATGACATGAGATCACCCACTTTTGCACCATTCCTCTCTTCCTCTCTCTCATTTTTTCTCTTCCTTTCCTCTTTCTACAACTTTTGTGTGTCTTTTGCTTTCGTCCCCGTCTAAACATCAGCCACTTGATTTAGCAAGAAGCTATTAATTTTACGCTAAAGTTCTCTGCGTTATGCTTGCGCAGGGCCAGGGAAATCTTAAAAGTATCCGAAGTTTAATCATCTCTTGGTGATTGGGAATTCATTCAATTTTTGCCGGTTAGGCGAAATTCTGAAACTCAGAAAAGAGTTTCTGGTTGAATTTCTGGGATCAGATGTCATCATTATTCGCATTATTTAGATTATTTGACTCAATCTTTGTTGTTGATATCAGAAAAATAATCTAAATTAATAAGAAAAGGGCCCCTATATTAATTTTTCTAAGCAAACATCGGACAGCGGTTTTTAGGCCCCTTAAGAAAATGTATTCCTAATCAAATTAAACTAAAAAATAATTACATAGGTCATACAACTACATGCCTATCCAGACGATTTACGTTACGTCTAACCCACCGTAGCTCATTTAAACACATACAAAAAACCACTAAACTCTATTCGAAACATATTAGTAGAAAATACAAGTATACAAGCCTCATGGAAAATAAAACATTCATATAACTTCAGACACACACATAAAACACTCGTCCATCCAGTTTAAAAATAAAAATCACCCTTGATAATGGCTAAAAAAATAGCCGAAATGGTTCGGATGTGCAGAAGTTTTGGACGGTTTTTACGAACTTTGTGTCCAGAAAAGAAAGCATCTGCAAAAACAAAGAAAAAAAATTAAAAGTAAAGCTTAATTGCAGGCCTCGCCAGTCGTATTTAACGAAACATAAGCAATAACAGCAGAAACATCAAAATGAGAATGGCCAGCTCTTGGAAAAATAATTACGGAACATTTTTACTTTCTTTATTTCCAGCAAAAAGAAGACATGTCCGAAAATCGGTAAAATTAAATGAAAAGCTAAATTGCAGCCCTTGTCAATCGTCTTTAACGAAACATAAGCAAGAACAGCATAAACATCAAAATAAGAATAGCCAGCGATTGGAAAAATAATTAAGGAATATTTTTACATTTTTATTTTCGGCAAAAAGAAGACATGTTAGAATATTGGAAAAATTAAATGAAAAGCTTAATTAAAGCGCTTGTCATTCGTTTCTTACGAAACATAAGCAATAACAGCAGAAACATCATAATGAGAATGGCCAGCGATTGGAAAAATAATTACGGAACATTTTTACATTCCTTATTTCCAGCCAAAAGAAGACAGGTTAGAATATCAGAAAAATTAAATGAAATGCTTAATTGCAGCCCTTTTCAGACGTTTTTAACGAAACATTAGCAATAATAGCAGAAACATCACAATGAGAATGGACAGTGCTTGGAAAAAAATTTCGGAATATTTTTACATTCTTTATTTTCGTCAGAAAGAAGACATGTTAGAATCTTGGAAAAATTAAATGAAAAGCTTAATTGCAGCTCTTGTCAGTCGTCTTTAACGAAACATAAGAAATAACAGCAGAAACATCACAATGAGAATGGCCAGCGATTGGAAAAATAATTACGGAACATTTTTACTTTCCTTATTTCCAGCAAAAAGAAAACACGTTAGAATATCGGAGAATTTAAAGAAAGAAAACTAATAAAATCTTTCTTTTTTTCCGTTTTCAACGAAACATACTTAAAAACAAAGTTTTTGTCCAAACATAAATTTATTCGTTTAAACATTATTTTTAATGTGTACTCGTACTTGATTAGATATTTTCTTTATTCATAATGAAATATATATATATTTATATCTACCAGCCTGAATAATCGAGAAATTTTGTTAAAAAGCACGCGTTCTTCTGAAGGGTTCGAACCTCCGTCGCCTAGGGGAAATTGTCATTTGTTCTGACGTGTCTTAAACCACTTGACCACGCAGAACTTACGCTCAAAATCCGAAATACTGCTTTTAAACACATATTTTCTTGATTTGTTGTCGTGCAGTGCCAAGTAGAGACTGAAGGTCACATAATCTAAATTTTAATAATAATAATAAAAAAATCCTGTTAACATTATATTGGCGTAGTCCATATACCAGAAGGTGGGTTACTGGTTTAAAAAAATGTATTTAAAATAAACGAGATTTATATTTTCTATTTAAAATAAACGGGATTTAATTTTTTTTGAAATTTGCAGTTAAATATAAGTAGCTATATCTATTAAAAAAAAACGTAAAAAATATATATGTAATAATGATGGTAAATCTATTTCTGGAGAATACTGTTTTAAGTCAGTTTTTGTCATTAAAGGGCTCACTATTAAGTGATAGTGCATTAACAGAGGCTTTGATAGTAAGGTTATCTATCTTAGCTTGTTCATATCTATCTATCTATCTATCTATCTATCTATATATCACTCTCTTTTTATATAAAAGTGTATGTGGGTTTGATTAGTTGTATGTTGCTATTATTTGATTTTGCATTGTGTGTGCATGTGCATGGTGTTGCTAAATCATCATTAGCCATTAAAAATATAAAGATTGCAGTGAATCACTTGAAATGATGAAAACGACACTTTCAAAATCGCGTGCAGCTTGGCTCTTAGCCGGAATTTTGACGTCTGCCGTGTGAAGCGTCCGAGATTTTTTGTCAGAGAAAAAACTAATTAGAAAAAACTGAAACCGATGATATATTAATAAGAAATCAAATCAAAAATATATAAAAGTAGAAATTAAAAAACAGAGAGAGAGAGAGAGAGAGAGAGAGCATAAAATAAAAGAATGAAAATAAACGAGCAAACATTGAAAATGACGGAAGAAGAATGAGAAGAAATAAAAAAAGTTAATAAAAAGATGAATGAAGAAAAAGAAGTAAAAAAGAAAAGAAAATAAGCAAAAGTAAAAAAGAAAATCAAATGAAAGAAGCGAATAAAGGAAGAAAGCTAGAAAGAATAAAGAACTGCTTTAGAAGAAAAAAATGAAAAACAGTTAAATTAGCTAAACATGAAAAACAAAAAAATTAAACGAAAAAGAAAAAGGGGAAATTTAAAGAAGTGCAAAAAAAAAAAAAAATAGAAAAGGAAAGAAAGAATCAAAATAAAGTAAAATTTAATGATTAAGAAACAAAAATAGTGAAAATCAGAAAGAAAGGAATCAAGGGAGAAATACAAAGAGAACGAATATGGCTCAAGCGGGAAAAAAATAAAATAAAAAGTAAGGAAGAAAAATCTATGAGGTTGCGACAAATCGATCGTTCGAAAGCATGGCCGTGTTCCCACGACGATGAAATCATTGGGTGTGCGTTACGTTGTCATCCGATTGGTTGTTAACACCGAAATGGTGGATGATTTTGGCCCAATTCCAAAATGGAAACTGGCCGACGCTCAGGAATCGAACGTTGATATCAGTGACAGCCGTAAATTGCTGAGAAATGCAGTTAATATATGCATAGCCGTTATATCAATAGTCACGAGATCAAAATACAGGGTCATACTTCAAAGTGTACGGTCGTTACGACATTAGCAACATTTTCAATTCAAAAAATAATTCGTTTGAAATAAACTGGTTGCCATGAGTGGTACATCTCTGGTAGACCAGAAAGAGATAGGAAGATTGTATTGCGTCATTTTTCAAAGTGAGAAAACCTGCACCATGTATCGTAAATGGGGATTTTTAAGTTTGAAAAAATGTGCAACTGTGAATTAGATAGCAGGACCAGCCACAATTTACAGATATTGAGGAAAAGAGAGTTGTGGAGTTCAATAGACCCCCCCCCTAGACTTATCACTCAGACGAATAGGGTTTCTTAGCACTCAGACGAATCCCACGTAGTTGAGACATTTCAAAGGGAAGTTGAAATTATAGAATTGTCTTCGAGCCGAATTTCGAACAGTTAAGGCCTAGGTTCGTATTCCGCGTGATTGGGATTATTTGGGAAAATAAATAAATATTACGAAATCTTACATTATAGAAGATCTATTAATCACTTGAATCTAGTTCTTTCCCCACCCGTATATCCTTTCCTTTCTCTCCACCTTTGAAACTGTCATCACACCTGCATTCTCATCTTTCTATTGCTCCTTTTTAACTGGTTCGTCTTCCTCTTCACTCTCTTCTAATTAATCTTTTTACACTTATGTAGCCCCCTGCATATCAGTGGCATTACCGCCTTGCTCGGGGTGAAACAATAAAAAAAGTCTTTTTTAGATCTTATCAAAGATCACATCATCGAAGGCAAGAGAAGAAAGTTGAAGGATATAAAAGCCGTGATAAAAGAAGTGAAGATGAGGATATTAGTCCCAATAATATGTGGTTTAATGAAAATGCTTCGCCTCAAATCTTCAGATTGTAGTTTTGTGCATGATCGCCATCCAAACGTGCGAAAGGGAAGGATTTAAAGTAAAGGTTCATTGAAAGCAGATATGAACGCAACGTGAAAGGTTTGTCGAGAACCAACTCGCCCGTCCAATACTCTACCTTTACTACGAAAGTCAGTACTGTTTATCGCCTCTTTACAGCTTGATAAAGATTGCTTACTCTCTGCTTTATTCACTATTCTTCGGGTGTTAATTGACATTCGCAATTTGTTAATACACGCAGCTGGCTCGACGCTCTTGATAGCGTCAGAGTTTCATGTCCGAACGTCAAATTAAGGTTTCTTTAGTCACCAGCAAGACTATTGCCGTTATGAGACAAAAGAAAATAAAAGGGGAAAATCATAAAAATAAAACATGAAATACTTTTAAATGCTTTTGAAATCACTGAAGATGCCTTTCAAATTTATGTTTTTTTTTTCACCGTTTCATGATTTCATTAGAAATATTTTAAAGCTTTGATTTTGTTTGGCACAAAATCACATAAACATAGCGTCTTGTTAAAGATGCTGGATAACAAGATATACAAAAGGTAAACTGCTGGTAGGGGTGAATCTGAGCACGGTACGTTACTAAATCTTTTCTTTAACTGTGTCGCCCATAGCAAATACTTTAGGACCAAATATGTCAAAACAAAAATATGCAAAAAGAACAAACCAAAAAATAAAAAACAAAAATACAGCAACCGTCAATTTTGTAGCGAGAGAGACGATATTGTAAGCGATTTACGACATTACTACTGTATAAAAAACACCAGCGTTGGTGCCTCCACTCCATTTTTGATACCTAAGTTTTAAATTGAATTTTTTAAAATAAAAACTTTTTCTTCAAACATTAATTTTAACTTAATTGAAAGCTAAATGATTAAAGCAAAAATAAGCAAATACTGGGGTGTATTTCAAACAGAAATTATATTCAGTGGAATCTAAAATTTTGAGATTATTTTTTACATTTTAAATTTTTCGACCATTTATTGAGCGATCGGCACATTTGTAAAAAAAAGTTAATTCTCGGTTTCAAAAATCTTGCAAAAATAAGATATATATCTCTCACGCGTTATTTTTAGAGTTAAATTAATCTGATTTGAAACAAATATTACTTGTTTATGGCATGAAATTTAGAAGAAAAGTATTTCTTATAACAAAGGTTTGACTCGTTGACCTTTTAAGTAGGCGATAATATCACCTATCAATTAATCTGGACGTATGGTGACCAAAAGTTGACAATAACCCAGTTTAGCATTTCGTAAGGGGAACAACCCTTAAAACATGTGACCTTTTAATGATAAGTCTCTTAGAAATTTCCATAGTAAAAGAAAATGTACAGTTTAACATAATAAAAAAAAATTATTTTAAAAATTTTAATTCTAAATGATTTGTATTAAGCTTATGATTTATTGATTTGTAAATAGTCTATTTTTAATGAATTAATAATAATGATTCCTGCATTTAACTAATAAATAAAAAATTGGTATAGATAATGTATTTCTAGAAGTTTTATGCAATTAATTGAAGTGGGGCTAACAAATGTAAAATATATATATTTTTTACCAAGCTTTTCTAAAAATAATAATTTCATAAATAATTTCATTTATTGGTGAATAAATCCTGAAAGTTTCATTAAAATCAGACAATTAGTTGATTTTTGCAAGAATTTTTAAATTAATGTGTTTTTAACGCCAAAAAACAACTTGCGTAATATTACGTTTTGCTTAATAGTCACATTACATAAACATAGCATGAATCGCTGACGGAAAACAAAAAAAGAAATTTTAATTTCGAACGTGTTAAAAAGGATTAAAAAAAATAATGACAACAAAATTTGATCTTTCTTCTGCATAAACATTTTGATGATAAAACTTTCTTTTTATTAATTTTGTGACTTTTTAACATCATGCTGTGCTTTTTTTTTTGGCAATTAAGTGGAGGTACCTACACAAATGTATCATGCGCACATATAATTTGGTAAGAAAGATTGCGAAACAGTTTAATAACAGTCAAAAAATGGTTCATCCATATTGACATATCAATTTTAAAAAATACTTTATTTTAACTCCGTTTTCCTACAAACAGTTCTAGCAGATTGTATTTGCTACCGTGATAATTCTGAACAATTATAGTTTCATGTAACAAGCTACTTAGGTTTTTTTTTTAAAAACATCACCAGAAAAATAACAAGAAAAGAAAAGCAGAAAGCGGAGACGAAATGAATCAGACATCACCAGATCAGGATCACGTACCAATCCAAGAGCTTGAAATGAAAGCCACCATATTTCCAAAAAGGCTTACAATCAATCTGATTCGAAATAATTTTGAAAGTAGATACACGTGTCTGGTCGTCAGATGGAAAGGTTGAAGTAAGGCCGACTTACATGTAAAAAGGTTTATAAGTCAAGGAAGATTGTACTGACTGCTACGGAAAGATTATGCATGTTCTAACTATTTCGGAAATGACTGTTATATATATATATATATATATATATAATTTCCAATTGTCATATATATATATAAAAATTTTCTTTCTCTAATTCTATGCGCCTATGGCTTAGGGGGTAGCGACTGCGAATCGGTCGAGTGTCGATCCTGGCCAGAAGCATGTGGTTGTGTCTAGATACACAGATGAGATGTGATACAGCGAAACAGGATTGTATATAGATGACTAATATATATAGTACAACTGTTTTGAGGCCAATTAGCGGGAAGACGCCACACTATAAAATCTATAAGTTGTATGAATTTTATTGTCTGATAAGCAGTAGTTATTAAACAGGGGCCCACACACTTAAACTCGATCAATTCATAATAACTATAAGCAAGATGAATCTTTACTTAGAGCCAATATAAAGAAATATCCGTAACATTCTGGTCGATAATACAAATATAAAATCATCACACAAATGTAAAAATAAGTAAGGCTAGAAATAATGGAAACATTATTAATAAAAGAAATAAATTATTTTATTATCTTATCTGAATTATTTTCCGATAGAGTGAATCGGTGAATGAACAAAATGAAAAAGAAAAGTGGCAAAAGAAAAAACTATTTTTCGGCGCATTTCGTCCTTTGAAGAAAAAGATTTAATTTTTTGCACGTGTTTATAAAAGCTAGGATTGCATTGGATTATCAAATCTAATTCACACACACACACACACACACACACACACACACACACACACACACACACACATATGCTTGAACATAGATCATAAGACAAGCAGTTACATTCATTAAATCATGTTTTGAAGATACGTCCATTATTTATTAAAACAAAATTACTGAATATTAATCACAGACTTTGAATTATGGCACTTTGTGACCTCCGGATGTTTTGACTGACCTTTCAACCCCCTGATGAATGTTCATGAACGTTCTTAAATTTAAAAGCCTTGATAAACCAATGACATCCTTGCTCTTGTATATAAACACATGCAACAAAATAAATCCTACATTTGCCTTCATAAAGCTCCTCGAAGAAGAAAAGACATTGTCTAAAAATAGATTTTCCTCTCATTTACACACACACACACACACACACACACACACACACATATATATATATATATATATATATATATATATATATACTTTAGGGGTGGGATAATAAGTGTTTCAAAGTGTCCTGCGCTTGTCTCTACACACGCATACACCCGGCGGATCATTTACCGGCGGAGCATTTCATATACCCCTACACAGTGTCGAATGGTTTGGCAGCCCCCACCACTGACATGTCGATAAATCCTTTCTATATTATTAATGTCTGCTGAATGAAGTAAAGTTTGTCTTCGGTCTGGAAACGCAATCTGATACACCCGTAGAGCCTTGCGTTCATCACCATTCGCCGCGCGACTGTATTGGAAAAATTAAATCTACCTGTTCACGATATGAATATCCTGCTATTAATAAACAGTTCAGTTAGTTTACTGCTAGACACGTTAAACGTTGAAGCCAGTCTAGCTACAAATTTGCACGAAGGACAAATGTAACTTAGTCTACGTGGCAACACAGCGTCATTTACCGTTAATTTTCTTTTACTTTATAACTAAAAACGAACGATTTTACTACAAATGTTTATAAGGACTTTTGTCCTTGTTTTGGTATGAGGAACACGCCCCCAAAGTTTGGAAAAGTATTTTTGATACATTCGGTATATATATACATTTCGTCGAACCTACAATACATAATCTTACTGCAAAAAATCAATGAAAGAATTTAGAGTGGCGTCACATCAAAGACAGCAACCAACCATCAATAAAATTTGTTTCGTCCGTATGCATGCGGGAGAACGCCGTTTAACTGTCGGACATTTGAAGCAGATGTCATTAAAATATAGGTTGCGATGGGTAAATTGTCGCAGTTTTATATTTTCATTTTTGCGCATGTGCACGTTGTTTGTTTTTGATTTATCAAGTGCACAGTGTAGCAGGGTCAGTTGGGCACCGTCTGTGAGGAAAAGAGCACCATGACTCAATTGACACTGTCAGAAATTTTGAAAAAACATTCTGTGCCGTTTGGCATTTGCGCTGGAAACTCTGATGTGAGTGAAAAAGATTAGCAAAGAGCTAGATGAGTCAAATGGTGATTACGAAGTTGTTTGGAGTGATCACTAGTGATAGCGACTTTATAACGCCATTCATTTTTACATAGGTCTTCACACTCAACGGAGCGACATAAAGTGCTTTAGCAGGGTAGTGCTGCCCTGGACCAAGAAGTGACTGCTGGAGGACTCTGCATCATGGTCCACAAGTAGGATATATATATATATATATATATATATTAAAATGCAAATTTATCGCTATACTCGTTTCGAAAAACCCTCCGCATATATATGCGGAAGGAAAAAAAACGGTTGTAAAAAAAGAAAAAGCTAAGCACATGAACATCAGCCAAAGCGATTTGGACCGAGCCAGTACGTAGCCCAAAGAAAAACCCGAGACGAATAATCAATAACAAAAAAGCGGTCAATGCGTAAGCAGAGCAGAATAAGTAAATTAACCTAGTGAGCCAACAAACCTCCCAAGGTTTCCCCTAAAAGGATCTTCAGGGAATGTTGCCATATATATATATATATTACGCTGTTAAAAAATTTCACCATTATATTCATGTTTCGGTAGAGTGCAACAGCGATGCCATGGCACTGGCCGTATATACATTTAACTTCAGACTTGATGTTAATGCTGCTAACTGACCAAATTCTATTGTCTAATTTACTTTTTACTTTTCAATTTACCAAGTGCAACACTTGCATTCTGTGTGCATGAAGACATCTCAGCATGGAGGGAAACAGTCTTTTGATATAGTTCTGCCAAGATATGGGATAGTGTGAACAATCTCTAGCATGTAATTTTCATAAATACTGTTTGGGTGTTTATTTGGGGACACCAGTTGGAGGGGTGGATATCAGTTTTGTTTTCCTCGGGCTAAGCCTCAGTAAAAAGCATCACAGGCATGAGAGAAGCGATCCATATTGAAGTCAACATTCATAGGCAATTGTCTATTTCATGATAAATGCTATCGTCAGGAAATGTGCCTTGAGATTTTAGTCCACCTTTTTTTTATATACAGCTCAAAAAAGTTGTGGATACACTATTCTCTTCTAACGGTTATATATATAAGTTAAGTGCCATACGTGATACACGCTTTGGGCGATCATGTCTCGAAAGAGACATGAATGACTTACTGACTGAGCAGAAGATTATCCTGCAGTTGGTTGCCATTGCTTTCTCTGATAGACTGGTTGCCAGCCAAGGCTATAGAAACCAATGTTTTGTTATTTAACCCATAACTGGAGGGAAGAGACAGATTAATACCATTCTTAAGGGTATTCGTGCGTAAGTGAATACAAGGAATTCAACTGGAATTCGAACTTGGCACACCGATTTATCGTTCCGAGTCGATATCCACTGTACCACAACGCACATCTAATAACAGACCGAATTAGATCATATGAACAGATAGAAATTTATAGTAAAAGATAGATACATATATATCAACTGACTGGGCTAGCTAGCTGGCTAGATAGATAGATATGAACAGACTAAAATCAGAACAGGTTGAGTTTTATAAATATAAATGAAGACAGACAAATAAAAGACAAGGTTTAATATAGCTACATGTATCCTTCAAGTAGACCTTAGTGTGTGTCGATAATACTTCAGTAATACTGATATTTGAGGCCTCCATACTAAACATAGCATCCTGGCGAGAGTTCAGGGATTAAGTTAACGGGGGTTATTGATCGAGCCATTTTCCAGAAGAAGAAGAAGAAATTAAAATCGAAAATGCATTTTCAAAAAGCAGAGAGCAAATGGTAAAACAAAGCGAAAATTGACACCTTGATCACGTGGTTTTTCTCTAAATTCCATGTCTAATTGAGAAAATAGGTTTTGTTTCTCATCGATCATGTTACGTGATGAACTATTTAAATCTGCCGATGCCGAAACCTGTAAAATAAAACGGACATTTTTTTCTATCGCAGTAAATAGGAAAATGGTTGCAAGCATGTGCAGGAAGCTATCACATTTGAAGAGTGTTCGATCTGAGTTGAATACTTAACTCTTCTGGCATCATGTCAGGCTATAATACTCATTCTGTTCATATCTATCTATCTATCTATCTATCTATCTATCTATCTATCTATCTATCTATCTATCTATCTCATTCTGTTCATATCTATCTATCTATCTATCTATCTATCTATCTATCTATCTATCTATCTATCTATCTATCATTCTGTTCATATCTATCTATCTATCTATCTATCTATCTATCTATCTATCTATCAATCTATCTATCTCATTCTGTTCATATCTATCTATCTATCTATCTATCTATCTATCTATCTATCTATCTATCATTCTGTTCATATCTATCTATCTATCTATCTATCTATCTATCTATCTATCTAATTCTCTGTTAATAGTCATCCGCAGACGGATCTGTTTCGCTGTATCACAGCTCATCAGTATGGTTAGACATCCGATTGCTTCTAATTGAATTCTGTTAATATATATATATTAACAGAATGAGATAGACAGATCTATCTATCTATCTATCTATCTATCTATCTATCTATCTATCTATCTATCTAAGTTTTCATATCTATCTATCTATCTATCTATCTATCTATCTATCTATCTATCTATCTATCTATCTATCCATCTCATTCAATAAGCTACATTAATAAGTCTGTAGAGTAATGATGATAGAATCATTTACTTTACTTTATACAATGATTATACATTTTGAGCATAATCTCATTCAATATCACTTCCCTGAATTCACTAGTGAATATTGATGCCATGATTGGAAAATTATAAATTGAACATTTCACATTAACAATCAGTTATGGGGTGATGCGAGGAGGTTTTGACTGTCTCTATAGTCGCCGGCATTTTGTCTTCACAATCGGGCGGACTTGAGATTATGCTTAAAATGTAGAATCATTGTGTAAAGTAAAGTAAATGATTCTGTCATCATTACTCTACAGACCTATTAATGTAGCTTATTGAATGAGATGGATAGATAGATAGATGGATAGATAGATAGATAGATAGATAGATAGATAGATATGAAGACATAGATAGATAGATAGATAGATAGATATGAAGACATAGATAGATAGATAGATAGATAGATATGAAGACATAGATAGATAGATAGATAGATAGATATGAAGACATAGATAGATAGATAGATAGATAGATAGATAGATATGAAGACATAGATAGATAGATAGATAGATATGAAGACATAGATAGATAGATAGATAGATATGAAGACATAGATAGATAGATAGATAGATAGATAGATAGATAGATAGATAGAAATCGACTGCGATAGATAAATAGCTATAAGAAATCTATCTCATTCTGTTAATATATATATATATATATATATATATATATATATATATATATATATATATATATACGAGGTGTGCCAATTGAATTTTCCCAATGGTCATGTGAAAGCAAAATTTGTTTACCTGGTTACTATCATGTTCGTATTACTTTGTGAAGTGATGCGCATAATGTTTTTGTTGCTGTAAACATTTTTAAAACTCGCTTTTCTATGAAGCTTAGTCGTGTGTCGGTATTATGCTGTGTAGATATTTACCCTCTAGCGGCTACAGTGAGTCATCATCACATAATCACCAACCATGAACTCAACCAAATATTATACAAGTCTGGAAAAAGGAAGCACATTTCATTTGATAGAAAACTCATCATGGAGTGAAACTGAAATTTTCAACACTAAATAACTTCAAACATTTCCCTCAGGATAGTAAAACTTAATAGAAGACGAAGCATATGTCGTCTGTTTCTGAGTGGCTCAACTAATTACCCGATCTGAGTAAAATTATAGAGGTAGCTGTGGAATTAAATTAATAAGCATCAACTATCTAACCTTGCTGCGTTGAAGGAAATGGGTAGAAAGGCCATCAAATCGTCATCTGAAGTTTGTACCGTCTAAAAAACGCAAAGAGGTTGTCTTGACTAACAAATATTGCCCAGTCAAGTAGGAATGAGTAATTTCTGTCATGTTACAAATATTTCTGGCTCCATTATTAATTCTTTTTTTATATAAAAGTCATTAATCTTCAAAAAGTTGAATGCAATGTCAGTCGTTATCTTTTATTTTCTTAGATCTTGTTCTTTTATTGTTTCTCTCCTTAATAATGTTTTTCTTTTTCTCATATTCGCTCACACTTAGTAGCCAATTGCATCTTAGTGGCTTTATTGTCTTGCTTGAGGTGAAATGATTAAAAAAGATATATTGAGATAATTTTCTACTTCCTATCATTTGAAACTAGGTGGATGTCAGATTCTGAGGGAAAGAGAAGTCCTGTCACGATTCATTATTGACGGCCACAATTTTAACAGCATCAGATATGCAAATGACATATGCAAACGACAAAGTGTTGATAGCAGACGTAGAAGGAAAAAGACAGTGAATTAAAGTCAGAATGAAGAACTAAATATCAAAACTGCAAGAAGACAGAATGCATTGTTGTCAGCAAAAGAGAAGCACAAAATGCAAATTATAAATCGGAGACACAAAGATCAAACAAGTAGAACAATTTAAATGTCTGGGAACCGTTTTAACAGATGACATGAAATGTTGCGCTGAAATCCGAAGATGCATTGAGATAAACATGCTTTCCAAAAAAAACTAAGCAGAGACAAAAAGAAACTTTGTTAGAAGCAAAGCGAAGAGTACTGGACTGTTAAGTGATATTTGTCTTCCTATATGACAGTGAATGCTGGACAATCTCCACAAAGATGAGTAAAGGAATTGAAGCAAGAGAGATGTGGCTCTGCAGAAGGATGCTGAGGATATCATGGACCGAACATGCGAGCAATGATGAGGTTTTACAGACAATGGAAACAAAAAAAAATACTTATATTTAGCATAAGAAATAGTTGAAGTTTCTGGACTACATAATGATGAAGGGAGGCTTGGAAAATCTGATACTCTCAGGACAGATTAAAGGCAAAAGGGGGTGCAAATAACGCATAACATTGTTAGTCTGAGTAAATGGATGGCGGAACAAGGTTTAGGAGAAATAACAAAAAAAACTTTTATTAAGAGCTACAAAAGTCGGGGAATTGTGGAGGGCTCTGATCGCCTACGTCCTGAAGGGAGACCGGGCACATAAAAGAAGTTGCTAAAGTTCATATTGCTGCGTTAAATTTCCACGCATTTATTTGAAGGACGAAACGTTTTGTACTTTTCAGATCCTTGTTTAATTCAGTGTACAATACCCTCTATCACACACACACGCACACACACACACACGCACAGACACACGCGCATACGCGCACACACGCACACGCACACACACACACGCACACACACACACACACGCACACACACACGCACGCACAAACACACACACACGCACACTTTAATACAAACGTGATATTTACTGAGTATACGTATTTGAGTTGACAATTCCTTTTTTTAAAACAATAATGTCTACCTGCCTAGAGATCAAAAGTCATATAGAATAAAGTTATTGAGCTTTATATTACTCTGACGACTCCTTGTAACTCAGTGGTAATGCACACTTGACCTTTTTTTTTATCAAGATGAGAATCCAGATTATATTCCTGCCCGGTAACCTATTTGTGTTGTGGTGCAGTTGATATCGGCTCAGAACAAGAAATCGAGCACCCGAGTTCGAATTGCAGTTGAATTCGTTGAATTCACTTACGCGCAAATACCCTTGGGAAAGATATTTATCCATCTCTTCTCCCTCCAGCTATGGGTTAAATAACAGGACAGATTGGGTTCTGTAGCCTTGGCTGGCAACCAGTCTACCGCATAAAGTAATGGCAACCTACTGCGGGATAATCTTCTGCCCAGTCAGTCATGTCTTTTTCGAGACATGCTCGTCCAAGTGTGTATCACGTATGGCACTAAACTGACTGACTTTTTCTTTTCTTTTCTTTTTTTCTTTTTTTTTATCATTCTTCCGACTTCTTTCTTTCTTTCTTTCTTCTTTTTCTCTATTTTCATTTTTGTAATTCTTTTACTGTATATTTTTTGTGTATATAAAATATCGCTATTCAACTAACATGTTCCGTTATCGATTAGCATAAATGTATCGATAACGGACAATCAATAATCAATTTCTTTTATGAATATTCTGATGACCTTTTTTCTTCTAATAATTGCAATTGAACAAATGTCAACATTTTGCCGCTGTTTTTCTCTTTAACAAAAGAAAAAAAAACGTAACTGATGAGTCTCAGTGAGCGAAACAACGCATGATTCAGGTTTTGCAACTATCAGATTAATATGGAGGGCTGCTTCTTTTTTTCTCTCTACGTTTCTTTCTTCGTTTTTTTCTTTTTTTTTTACATTATCTTATCTTCCTTTTCCTTTCTTTTTTTTCTTCATTTTCTTTTCCCATATTTCTCTCCTTTTCTTTTTTTTTCTCTTGATTTTTTTTTCTCACCATTGTTTATTTAACTCTTAATAATCACGTCTTTTAATAACTATCCAGGCTGCTGCTGCTGCTGGAAGCCCACCACCCCCTTCCCCCTCCGTCCTCTTTGTCGTGATGTTTGTGGCGAGTATTTTGTAAAAATAAAGGCTAAAGCTCGTAGATTTATAAAAAAGGTGAAAGAAGTCGGAAGTTTTGATTTCTACGACGAACGGAGCAGACATAATAGGCCTTCGTTTGTCTATTTATGGATTTGATCACACACACACACACACACACACACACACACACACACACACACACACACACACACCAATATATATATATATATATATATATATATATGGTTCTCTGTGTTGGGCCAGGAAGTTTTTCCCGTTCGAAACAATCCTGTGCATATACAAATATACCATCCGCACGTGTAAAGAATATTGCTGCCATATCTGTTCGGGTGCTTCTACTATCCACTTAGGTGTCCTCGACTCAATCCAACGGAGAATCTGTAATGTGATTGATCCCGTGATCGATTCCGACTTGGCAGCTAGGATACAGTCGCTTTCTCACCGACGCAGTGTGGCTTCTCTGTGTCTCGTCTACAAATACTTTCACGGCTTCTGCTCCGATGAACTTAGCTCACTGGTGCCCCCTATATATAAATTTCCTTGAACCACAAGATTATCAACTAGGTCCCACCCTTATACTGTGAAACCAATAAATTGTAAACGCAAATTCTACTCCAGCAGCTTTTTTCTTGCACTTCCCACCTGTTGAATTCCCTTCACATACTTGCTTTCTCGACAGCTATAATCCCCAAGAATTTAATGTAAAGTCAATAGTCATCTCCTGTCTTACTTACATCCTCTCTCTCATGTTTTTTTCTTCGTCCACCCAACTCTCATCAGTATTCTCTTCCTTCTCCTACTCTCATCCTGACACCCCCTGCAACTTCTCACTCCTTCTCATAACATTCCTCCTATGTAACTCCCTGAACAATAGTGGCAGTAAAATGCCTTGCTTGGAGCGACACGATTATAATATATATATATATAATATATATAGTCATCCGCAGACAGATCTGTTTCGCTGTATCACAGCTCATCAGTACAGTACGGTTAGACAGCCGATTGCCTTTTACCCAGGATTGAACCCCGACCTAATTGGCGTCAGTCGACGATTCTATCTCTGAGCTATGGTCGCTTGGTAGAAGGAGGCAGACTTTTTCGCGTGTATATTATCATTATACTCGCCCAATAGCTGAGAGTGCTCTACTTCATTGCTGAATGAATGATGTGTAGATGCCAGAGTAACTACTGTTTTTCAAAGTCTACCATTCTTCCAGAATGCTCAATCAGTGTGTGAGAGCGTAAATAGTCATCCGCAGACAGGTCTGTTTCGCTGTATCACAGCTCATCAGTACGGTTAGACAGCCGATTGTTTTACCTAGGATTGAACCCCGACCGAATTGGCGTCAGTCGGCGATTCTACCTCTAAGCTATGGGCGCTTGGTAGAAGGAGGCATATATAGTGTGTTGAATTGCGACTGACTGATAAATATATATTTTGGCAAGCAGATTTTTTGTTTTAAAGGGATCGGTTTCGAGAGGGAAACAGAGATTTAATAGGAATAATTCCGATTGAAATTAAGTTATGACGAATGAAGGACATCATGACGGTGCCTCCACGAAACTTCGAAGTCAGCATGACTCTGCTCAGTTAAGTGACAAACTTTTCCACATCAATCCTATATATGCAGTGTGTGTGTGTGTGTGTGTGTGTGTGTGTGAGTGAGAGAGAGAGAGAGAGAGAGAGAGAGAGAGAGAGAGAGAGAGAGAGAGAGAGAAAAGAAAAGAAAGCTGCGAAACAATAGAAGATGTAGAATCTTCTCCCGGCGTTTATAAAATGAAGCAAATAAAAGAAAAGAAAATGACCAATAAATGGCAAATGACTAAGAGAAGATGCGACTCCCGAAGCCCGAAACAAAAATAAGACATTTTCTCGCCAAATACGTAGATTATAGTTATTAATACCACAGATTGGCGACGGCCAGAGAATCAAAGTGCTTATTTATGTAATTTAGACGAACTTTAAAAAGAGTAGCGGACTTTTAGGCTCGACCCAGAGTCAACAATCGAGGCGTGCCCAGTGACTCAGGTAGATAGTCATTTCTTGACAAAAATTTCTAAAATCAAGCAAATAATTAAAAAAAAAAAGACGTCGTGGTCTATAAAGACGCACCGTCTATATAACTCAAGTTAAACCAACCATGAATCATATCCGATCGCCACGGTAAATATAGGATCAAATCGTAGTACATGTTCTTTTTCTGAAACATGCTACGGACAGAGAAGAGAAAAAGTCACGCCGTTCATTATGTCGATAGATTAAAGACTTTCAAAACATTCAGTGTCAAGTAAACATAATATTTTTAACCGCATCATTCTAAATATATTCTTCCACAATTTTTGTTCCTATCACTTTGCCATTTCTTCTTATTTTAATCAATCGTGCTGCCAGTTTCAGAAATAGCATTCGCGTGTCCAATCGGATTCTGTCTTCCCATCTCTGAAGTGGTCTTTTGTTAGGAAACTTGACTTGGTTGGATTTAATCAATTCACCCCTACCAAGGTGATAAAGACACTAAGATGCAAGCAGTTACTGAGAATGAAAGACAATTGAGAAAAAGTTTCTGAGGAGAAAGAGTAATGAAAATATTGGATTCGAGGAGACAGAAGCTGACGATTTGCGTTGCATTTAGATTTTGGTAGTTAACTGGAAAGCAAGGAGGTGGAAGATAGTTCCATAAATGAGAAGGGCGACAGAAGAAAAGATTAATTTAAAAAGATCTTACGTTTATATTAAGAAATGTCGACAGTAAAATGAGACTTAACCGCCAACCTAGAACAGCGTTTATCTATGTACAAAGCTTTTTCTTTCGTTTCTGATTTAATGGTCAAACCATTTTAGTCCTCTTCTTTTAATTGTCAATTATGTCAATTTTCCCATCGAGATTTTCTTTATAGCAGCCATTTTGATTCTGTTTCTTATTTTTTCCCAATCGTCATAGCTTTCAGGCACATCTTTTTCTTTTTTAGACGGGAAGCCTTTTCATGTCCTCTTCTCTCAGTGTTCACGTTCCGAAGGCATGAATTGTGATGGGGATGAACAGAGCGTAGTCGAGCCTGGTCTTGTTGCATTATAGAATGTCTGCTCCTTTTCCAGATCTCCTTTCATTTTCCCAAATGTATGTGCGATTCTTAACTTTTGAACATCAGATATCACTGCGACAACACTGAACTTAGAGAAAACTTTTCAACAACCTCACAAGTCATCATCAGGTTGAGATTTTCGTCTGCGCCTACTTTCTCAATCCCTTCTTTGTAATTATTTTCAAGTTCATGCGTAGAGAGTTTAAATTTGCCAAATAGGTGTGAAGTCGGTCGGTCATTAGTAAACCCTTATATCAGCTGAAAGGTTCTCATTAACGAGCAGGTTTCATAGTAGGCCGTCTAAATCCTCCATCACAAATTATTGCCGGTCATTTCTTTGACTCTTACCTCAGCACAAAACCAAATAGAATTCAATATTCAATATTCCTATTGAGATGTTTTTGAGATTTGACACCAACTGCTTTCAGAATTTCCCATAAAATTTTTCTTTAGATTGTATCAAATGATTTGAAACCAATCAAGTGAAAATTCTGAAAGATTTTTCTTCTGCTTTCTCCACGATTGTTTCCTGACCAAAGCGGAAGCCATATTGTGATTCCAGATGCAATACAACGACCTTGTCCTTCATCATTTTAATTAGAATTCGAAGAAATTTATACAGTTTTGAAGAAAACGATTTTTTTCAAATTAAAAAAGTCATAGGCTTTTCATAGAAGTAAAAGCACAGAAAAATAACTTTAAACCTATATACAAGAGAAATTCCTGTATATAGTTCGTTACTAATTCGAAGATACAAAGTAGATTCTACTGCAAGAATTCATAGTTAAAAGTAAATAATATCTTGAATATTTAAGCTGGCTTAATAGCAAGCCGTTATATGCATTGCTATCGCCTCTTGAAAGCGAACATATCTAGTGTTACCATAGAAACAGGATTTCTTAGCGCCAATTAATTAGACCAGCCGACCAGGAATCCATTGTTACAGTCATAGAAACAAAAAAGAAAAAAAGATTTACGCTGTTCATTAGTTTTTTCCATTATTTATTTTAATTTTTAAATATCATTTTAATTGCTAATAATTTTAGTTAAAGTAATTTAAATAATATTTTGGATGCTACAATTTAAACTTTCATAATTTATTTGATTATATTTACAGATTTGATTTGTACGCATCTTTTTATTTATTATAGGAAGATTTATTACGGACATCAACGGTTTACAAGATTTTAGCGAATTTTGAAGCGGATCTTTGCCACTAGTTTCTTTCTCTCTGATAACGGCCCCAAACAGCATCGAATGCTTGGGAGAATCAATTACGTTTCCAGAGAATATTATCATCTACAATACCCTGCGTGGAATGCACATCTACAGAGTTAATATGCACTTCTAGGTACCTCCAACAAATCGCTAAAAACAGTATAGTATGAATAAAAAAGGCCCCAAACATAATAAAAACGAACTTTTTTCATCAAAATGTTTATATTATTATTAAGATGGAAAATCAAAGTAATTTTTAATTGTTTTTAAAAAAATTTTGAATCCCTTCAAGCATGTTCGAAATTTTTGCAGAAAATCTTGTTTTGATTTGAGTTAGTGGATAACCAAAATGTTACGATCATTTACAATGGAAAACGTAATTACCCACTTTTTTCGTTGACAAGCACATTCATTTGGAAATTCTCGCAAAAATTAAATAATTGTCGGATTTTTTAAAAACATTTCAGCACACATTCACAGCTGAATGAAATTATTTTTGAAATGATTATTTTTTAAAAAATCTTGGTAAAAATATATTTTTATGAAATTTTAATAAATTTTACTTTATTGCGGTCTATGGTTTTATTAATTAAACACAGAACTCATTGGGGAATGTAAATCATCTATTTTTTTTAATTTGGCCTCTGTATCCGAAAATCTGCTCGGAAGAGTAAAATAAAAAATGCAATAAAACTCGGATATTATTTAATTTGATAAGCTTTTAATTGCGTGAAGAAATAATAAAAATTAAGGACATTGTAATTTCAAGAAAAAAATTCGATTACTAATGAAATTTTAAAAGAATTGTTTTTATTTTTTATTTTATTAATTAGAATAATTTATAAAGTTTTAAAAATATTTTAAAAATATTTCAATATCTGTTGGGGTTAGATTTTTAAGTTAATAATTGAAGATTATATTGCCTATCAAAAATTGAAAAGTTTAATACAAATCATTTGACCTTCATAATTTTAAAATAATTTATTTTATTTTGTATGTATTTAAAGTTTTTTTTTTGTATGGTAATTTCTATGTGCAAATAAAAAAGGTTACAGTTTCCTCTCTTACTCGAAAAAATGTGTACAATTTTGTCACTTACGAACGCCATATACTTTTATCAAGAACCTATCAAGAGGCTCTTGATATACGGTAGACAGGTCAAGAAGTTCACATCTGTGATTATCAAATAATTTTATTCTAAATTTCACGCTATAAATAAGTAATACTTGAGTAAATCAGATTAATTTAACAAAATTTGCTAATTTAAAAAAAAAATAATGCGTCACAGATGTATTTTTTTTTTGCAAGATTTTTAAAACCTAGATTTAACTTTTGTTTACAAATGTGTCGATCGCTCAAAAATGGTGGCAAAATTCAAGAATTGAGAAAAATCTCAAACTTTTATATTCCAATAAATATAATTTCTGCTTGAAATAAACCAGATTACTGTAAATAATAAATTTAATCATTTTGTTTTCAATTAAAGCTAAAATAAAAATTTCAAAAACAATTTTTCATTTTTAAAAGTTCAGTTTAAAAGTTAGATATCGAAAATGACTGGACTCCACTGGAGGTGCCTAGTGTTACACTTACTATTAAATTTTGCTTTAATTTTATCAGTTCTAATTTTTATATTATTTCTGGCCTCTAAACATTAGTCTGGTTGATATATGGTCAATTCTGAGACGATGCGACTTGTTTACCGATAACAGTATTTATCTTTCATTTATCTTTGCTATATGCACGTCAACAATTTGTTCCTTCCGGTTCACCGCAGAGCATGACGGGCTACAAATGGAGATATGTAAAGTTTATTTGAATAATTAACAAAAAAAAAAAAAATTATCCGAAATGTTTTTAATGTTAAGATTAACGAAATAAAACATTAAGCTGATAATTAAGCTAACATTTGCTAAAAAATGAAACTTTTAGGGAAATCTTAGAAGTGTCCTTGCTGTTTACTTTTCTCTTTTTTTCCTGTTTTGAGATACTCTTTAAATGTTTGTAGAAAAGTTAATGTTTCTTTTGGCGAAAATATTGGTCGAGAATAAATTGCATGTTCGGAAGTGATTGCTTTTTGTATTTAATCTGTGGGAATTTTTAGTGAAAATTGAAAGATATGGCAATGAATCATTAGGCGCAAAGCTTCTATTGGAAAAAGTTTGTAAAGTTTAAAAAAGAGATTTCGAAACCAAGGATGAATAATGCTCTTGCTGACTTTAGAATTTAAAGATTGTGGAATTGGAGAAACTTTCTTTCTTAAGATGCTACACAAAGGACAAAAGATATGGCCTCAAATGAAGTTCATTTGGTAAGCTTTTAATTACTTGAGCAAAAAATAAAAATTAAGGACATTGAAATTTGAAGAAAAAAATTCGATTACTAATGAAATTTTAAAAGAATTGTTTTTATTTTTTATTTTATTAATTAGAATAATTTATAAAGTTTTAAAAATATTTTTAAAATACTTCAAAGATCTGTTGCGGTTAGATTTTTTAAGTTAATAATTGAAGATTATATTGCCTATCAAAAATTGAAAAGTTTAATACAAATCATTTAGCCTTCATATTTTTACAATAATTTATTTGTTTTGTATGTATTTGAAGTTTTTTTTGTATGGTAATTTCTATGTGCAAATAAAAAGGTTAGAGTTTCCTCCCTTACCCGAAAAAATGTGTACAATTTTGTCACTTACGAACGCCATGCACTTTTATCTAAATAAATAACCTTTGTTTGATTAAGGGCTCGGCTCTTTTCATGTTGCAAAAGTGGCACAGCAAACAAAGAAATGGGAAAAAGAAGGTAATAAGTTACAAGTACGCATTTGAAATAAATCTTTCTTATGTATCGATGGGCAGTGTTGTCTCAATCTCTCATATCTCTGGAGTAAGTGTTTATATATCTGTCTGACACACGGTTCTATCCCACGCGTGTCTATTACGTTTTCACATATCCAGGCCGCTACTGACATTCTGTGAGGCATTTATCTACTCTTGGTAGCTAGAAAGACATCTGTGTTACGTTTTAAGTTGTAACAAAAGAAAAAATGATTGACCAAAACTCAGAGATAAATCACAGACAAATGTTTAATTTACAAAAACACAAAATAAAATATTTTACAAATATACAATTTTGTTGCACTCAAAACAAGAAGCATAGAGTTTACTACTGGCGAGTGTTACGAGGAGAGAGGAGAAAGGTAAGATGTTAAGTATCTTTACTCAGTTAAGCTAGCGAAGTAGTTTATTTGCTATACCTTTTGGAAATCTTCATATGTGTATGTAAAGAATAATTATTAGTTTAGTCAATGAAAGAGTCAAAAATTTCTATTTACCCACTTAGTTCCATTAGGTTATCTTTCAGGTTTTAGTTGGTCGGCAACTTTTAGTAGAGATTCTTTCGGCTGGATATACAAATCCTGAATCGGGCCGGAGTTGATAATGTGAGCAAATCCTTTTAACAACTAATTACTCTCTTTCCAAAACATATTTTTATAGAGGCTAACACCTAATTTGCATATTTTTAGAATCATTTAGAATTCTCTAGATTTTACTCGAACATGCTACAATCTTCCAAAACGTTCTATTCCTAATTTCTCTATTTAACAACTACTTCATGAATTAAAAATCTTTTATAATATCAAGTAGGACTCAATAGAATCCCTTACTAAAACTTTTTAGACATTGTTAATATTATTTTTATATATAAATGCATCCTCGTAACATCTGTCAAACCAATTCTTCGATGTACCTGATTCTTCTGATATAACAATGAATGTAAAGAATTTGTTGGCATTATTCGCGTTGTTCTTCTACGTGTATTCACCAGATTTTTAAAAACTTATCAATTCCCTTATTATACTCCATGTATAATGTGTTCTCATAACATCTTCACATGTTGTGGCTGTCACTGTCTATGAGGCGCAGATCTGCGCTTGGAGGCCAGAAGACCATATGTCGTACCAACCCGTTTCGATGTTTATGCTTCAGACTTATTTACCATATATCAAATTAGTTTCTATATATAACTACGTATATAGGCATGAGTTCCAAATATTTCAACCTATTGAGAAAAACGTTATCAAACCAATCCTGGTATTGCCCTGTTGAGATGAAATACACAATTTAGTTGAATTCATTTTGATCAATGAATAATGACGCTGTGCATTTAGACAATGAACGAATTTTCTAAAACAACTATCGAGGTTTCTGACACAGCTTAATGAAGCTGGAGATATTTTTTCGAAACGAAATATTAACCTTGAATGTATCATCTTGAAATCGTCAGCAAAGAATGAATAAATCGCTCGCCTGTTCCCTTCCCCATTCCCATCAAACCAGTTTCGATCAACAAGAGGAATTGAAAATTGCATTATTGCTACTCATGGAGTTGGGTGGTGTCAAATATTTAACAAAATGTTAGCGACATGAGAGATTCGGAGTTTGCGGTTTTCTGCAAGTGGAATTCGGGTTAATTAATTTCCGTAATTGCAGTCATCATCTTATTTTAGATTAAGAAAAAGTGGCCGAGTAAAAGAATGCAATGTACTAAGAAAACAAACGTTAAGATAATAATAGAAATCAAAAAATAAAAATAACCTCAAAAATTTCAAGCAGAAAAAACATAATTACATCTAGCATTTTAAGTATGACACAAGGTTATTTTTCAACGAGTTAAATGTCCGGAAAGATTGAGAGTTTCTAGTTCATAAAATTAATTCCTGTATCGTGGCCTGAGCAGTTCTGATGCAACAAAACTGAAATTAGAAGTAAAAAAAACCCAATAATTAAAATAAAGAATATATAAAATTAATTCAAATTAGAAGTAAAGAAAATTAAATGAAATTATAAGTAAATAAAATTGAAATTCGGAATAAAAATTATTAATTCAAACTAGAAGCAATGAAATTTAATTTAAATTAGGTGTAAATAAAATTAATTGAAATTAGAAATAAAGAAAATTAATTGAAATTAGCAGTAAATATGATTAATTAAAAGTAAGATTAAAAATACTCGTTAAAAATTAAAAGTGAGATTAACCATTTCCAAATAGGAACATTTGGAATTTATTGAGCAATGTACTGTCGGTTAATTGATTTGTTTGTTTTTATGGCTTATCAACCATTTAAGGGTTATTTAAAGCCGAAATATATTTTGGATTGAAAGCATATTTTTGAGACATTAATTGTTTTTAATAATAACAGTAATTATTCTAGATACAAGCGTTACTATTTAATCCATAGCTGGGAAGAAGAAGACTTTATTCATTTCGCATGGATTATTTGTGCGTAAGTGAATGTAACGAACATGACTGGCCTTTCGATTTTTTTATTTCGAGTTGCTAACCACTGCACCTAATCGTACAACCACTACTGATATTGCCTTTTTTTTATCAAAAGATTTCTTCGAGAAATTAAATATCTAAAATTCACTAGATGTTATAGCTCTTTCAACTATTGGTGGAGATTTTTAGAGATCTTTAGCTTTTGGCTGTTTCTAGCGTTAACGGCTTGATTCTATCATTATTTTTGCCTTTTAGCTAGACATGTACTAGACATGTTTTTGTTGCTGCTGCTGTTTTCTTCAAGAGTTCCATATCAAAGACGATAATACTTTGCAACTTTATCGTTGTACAGGCGAATACAAATATAAGTCCGAATCTATCACACGTAAAATTTGTATTTCTTCCGCTCGGGACTTCGTCAGTTAATGTCAACAAAAGAGTGATTGGCGAAAGAGTGATCACCGAAAGTAGATTATTTTACGAGAATATAAAAAGAGACTCCTTCATTTTCCTCTCGGATGGTGCTCATATATCTGCCTGTAATACGGTTTGTCCCACGAGCACATATACTAAGCGCAGCTGGGTCGGCTACCTGTTTCCTGTCAGTCGAGAATCTGTAATTGGCACAATGCATCTGAGTACACAGTTTGGCATCATCTAAGGTGTGTGCCACACTACAGCGTCATCTAATAAAAACTAAATAATATGACTACAAATTGATTATAGATTGATGTATTTACGTTGAAAAGCAATTGAAATTAAAATATAAGCAACACTAGTCAAATATTAATATCGACTGGCAATAAACAATTCAAAATAATATTTATTGCCATTCATATTATTAGTGTACGTAAAAACAAAACATTATTTCAGAGTAAAATAAATGAAGTTTTTTGTGGTTAGATTTACAACCGTCGGCGCTTGTAGCTTCGAATGATACTGTCTTTGCACTTATTTAGTTAATTACTTGCATATAATTAAGCAAAAACTGACTGCCAAAAATTTTCTTTTTTTGGTGCAGTAAAATGTTCGAGGAAACGAATTCAGGGATGCTCTTTACAATCATAAAAGGTTCTAGTTGACACTATTTCTAGTAATTCTTGATATTTCTAGTAATTCCTTTTTGAAGACAAGAATGTGCGCTCTTAAGCACACATTCTTGTCTTCTTAAATTACAACATTTGCACAGATGAAAAACAAATGAAATCAATTACATGATCAAGCGAACTCCATTAACTTCATTTCATATAAATTATCTAATAAAGAATTCACTAACAGAAAATAATTAATTATTTGAAATATTTTTCAAAACGACGCCGTTGATGTGTGCAAATTAACTTTAAAGATATTAGAAACAAGATCGGTCTCCTGAATTTATTCGATTTCAACAAGAAGGCAAAATGTATTATAGCATCTTCTCTAGGTACACATTACCGAATACAAGTACCACAAGATACTCAAAGGTTTATCATTTATCTCACCCAATCAAGTTTTCACCAAAATCTTCAGTTCATCGTTGTCAAACTCAGAAATAAAATTTGCCATTTTTCTTATCTTCAAGAATGAATTCAACATGATGCAACTTTTGCAACATTTGAAATATTTGCAGTGTGCATTAACACTTCCTTGCACTCAAACTACATTGATGTTTCGAAACGTGTTATAACGCGATGTTTATGCTCAGAATAATTTCAGAAAGAGCAAAAGAAATGTAAAAGGTGTACCTGTATTTTATCGATTGCACAAAAGCGTTTAATAAAATGTCACAAAGAACTGTTGGAACTGCTAGGTAAAATTTTCGAAGGATATTAGAATAATCAAGAACCTGTATTGGCAGTAAACCACCTGCATATGGATAGAAAATGCTACATTGCGATCGAATTTAAGCTCATTGAATAAATTCCGTTTGATATCTTGAAAAATCTGAATAGTGGCAAAAATTCAATATCTGTTAAAATGGATGAAACAGAAGAAAGGGATACAAAATAAATCTTAAGACGTTACATCATTTTACGTTCCTTGAGTTTTATTCTTAAAAATCTTGACAAAAAATAAAAAAGATACACCATTTTTGTTATGAAGAAATCAATACTTCAGCGCATAAACAACCCAAACTTTTTTGAAGAAAAAGTTTGGCCTATCAGGTGATAAAGAAATTGAGACGCTCAGCAATGGCCGAAAAGTGAAGCATGAGAATTATGTGAATACGAAAGTCATACAATAATATGTAAACGAGATCTAGGAATGTTTTGGTCGATGATTGTTTGACTTTTGTAAGCACTTGCAAATATTTAACGAGTAAAAAAACAAAACAACAAAAAACAAAAACAAAAACGAAAACGAAAACAAACAAAAAAATTTAAACTAAAGCAATTGATGTTTGGGGTGACATTACTTGATCCACTGTAATTTTAGACCGGCAATAAAGTTTAAAGTAATTTAAAACAATTCATATATGGTGATGAAGGTGACCGTTGTCGAAATCTTCAAGAATTTATTTCTTTATCCTGGTTCATTTTAAAATTGGATTATGAGTTAAGAGAACTTCTAAATGATAATACATAACTAGACAACGATTGACTTTCCTAAAAGAAAATCTCTCCCTACTTAGATACTATAAATACAGCCGTGGCTCTCCATTCACATTGTTACATTACTACACCCATATTTCAAGTCTGTTTTCCTTTTGTTCAATGAGGAGAAAACTGTGAATTTAGAGCTTCTTCAACGAGCGAGAATTTTCATGCAGTTTTTAGAGAGTTCTCGTTAGGCTGGAAAAGAATGAAAGGAGAATGAGAGAGGGCGACAGTGAGTTCAGGAAAGAGAACGTAAAAGAAAGGATTACAGTGCGAAGGGAAGTGATAATAATAAAAGAAAAATACATAGAAAGAGAGAACGAGAGAGATAGAGAGGGGGAGAGAGAGAGAGAGAATGAAAGCTAGAGAAAAAGGAGAGAGAGGGGAGAGGGAGATCTAGACGAAAAAGCGATCAAGAATCAACGTTACAAAATATAGATACAAACAATTAAAGCCAGTGAAAGTGACATAGATAGATAGATAGATAGATAGATAGATAGATAGATAGATAGATAGATAGATGAACAGACTCGGATATATATATATATATATATATATATATATATATATATATATATATATATATATATTATGTTTTAGAACATGTACATTATTTTTTAATATATGTCGTCTACAATCATATGTTTGTTTCAATGTTGGGTGCCCGACGTTTCCTCGGGAGGTAAAAGCAAAATTGAATTCGTCTGCTCCCTATATTTGTTTCATTGTTGTTGTGGGAGGTTGGTTGGGGTTATTGATAATAAAGGGAATGTGTCTTGTGTTGTCTGTTAGAGTTTTGAAGAGCCTGGTGTGTAAGTGCTATATAGTTGATTAATGGTATTATCTTTTGGAGTGTACGTTTTTATCGGTCGGGTATATCTTTTGGTTAGAATTTCGCAGAGATTGGAGTGTGGAGGGGTTCGATTACTTCGTCAGCTTTGTAGAAAAAAATCAAAAGTCCAAAAAGCAAGAATAGAAACAGAAAAATAATATGGTATAACCCTCCCTTCAATCAATCAGTTAACTTCAAGCTGGGGCATAAATTCCTTAAATTAATAGAAAAGCACTTTCCCAAAAGTAACCCTCTGAGCAAAATCTTCAATAAAAATACCATAAAATTAAGTTATAGCTGTTCCAATAATCTAGAAAAAATAATAAAAATGCATAACACCAAAATATTAAAACTACACAGCAAAATTAAATCCAACACTAATACAAGTCTGCCCAGTGACAACAATCTCTGTAATTGTAGAAACCCCAATCAATACCCCATGACCAATAAATGTCTGACGAAATCTCTGATATATATGTGTTCGATCCCATCCATAGAAAATCCTAAAGAGGAAAAATATATATTGGGAATACCATGAACGTATTTAAAAAGCGCTTTTACAATCATCGCTCATCCTTCAATAACAAAGAAAAACAAAACATGACGTCTCTCTCCAAATACTTTTGGAAATTAAAAAACGAAAATAAAACACCTAAGGTTAAATAGAAAATCCTCAAACAAGCAAGAACAGCAAAATCTATAACAGAACCATGTTTTCTTTGCCTTCAAGAAAAAATAGAGATCCTTAAATATATAAATAGTAACACGCTTTTAAACCAGAGGCACGAAACCACAGTAAACTGTAAACACATTAGGGACCTAACCCTACAATCATGCCAAGAAAGACTAGATATTCTTATTATAAAAGACTAAAAATGCTACAGAAAAATCGATCTAATAAACCCTTAAAGTAAGGTCTAATACCCACAACAACATTTCAAGAAATAAAATGTAAAATTAAAAGAAATAAACAGGCTCCCAAACTATAATCTAGGAATAATTAAAAATTAAAGGAAAACAAATCGATCCCCTAAATTCAAAATCAAGATTAAAATATACAAATTTAGATAAATTATAAAAACTGATAAAATACAAATTTACATTTGCCCTCCAAAAAATAAAAATTTTGATTTTTTATAAATAACCTCACCTGAATACAAAACAATCCACACTTAAATAGATTAAATTACGAAAGTCTACAACAAAGTTTAATATTCCAAAAGAAAAAATAGCTCCCAAATTAAAAAAGAATAAAAAAAATTAAAATGAAAAAATCGATACTCTAAATTCAATATTAAGATTAAATATACAAATTTAGAAACATTATAAAAGCTGACAAAATAGAAATTTGCATTTACTTCCGAAAAAATGCAAGTTTAGACTTTTTAGAAACAGTCAGTCAGTCAGTTAAGTGCCATACGTGATACACGTTTGGGCAATCATGTCTCTTTTGAGACATGACTGACTGGGCATAGGATTATCCCGCAGTAGGTTGCCATTGCTTTCTACGGAAGACTGGTTGCCGACCAAGGCTACAGAACCCAATCTGTCCTGCTATTTAACCCATAACTGGAAGGAAGAGAAGGGTTAATACCTTTCCCAAGAGTATTTGCACGTAAGTGAAATAGTCAGTCATTCAGTTAAGTGCCATACGTGAAACACGCTTGGGCGATCATGTCTCTTTTGAGACATGACTGACTGGGCAGAAGATTATCCCGCAGTAGGTTGCCATTGCTTTCTGGGGTAGACTGGTTGCCAGCCAAGGCTATAGAACTCGATCTGTCCTGTTATTTAACCCATAACTGGAAGGAAGAGAAGGGTTAATACCTTTCTCAAGGGTATTTGCGCGTAAGTGAATGCAATGAATTCAGCTGGAATTCGAACTCGGCTCTCCGATTTCTTGTTCCGAGCCGATATCCACTGGACCACCACGCACATCCAACTTTGCCTAAGTACAATAATACCCGAATAAACACCCTGGTCCCGCTAAAATAAAAAAATAAAAAATATAAAAAACAAAAATAAAATACAAAATATGCCGTCCTGAAAAATTCAAAATTAAAAAGAAAAACACCCCACCCCTATCACGTCTATCTAAGGAACCCAAAGAAAAACAGCCTCGCCACTAAATGAAAGAGAATAAATAAAATTTGTCTGGTAACAACAGACACAAATAAATCAAACACTAGCTAAGAAAGACGCCTAAAAATTTTTATGGTCAACAAACAAGATAAGTTCCCAATCACACACACAAAAAACCCCACGCAAAAACACAAAACTGACCAAGTAATCGAACCCCTCCACACTCCAATCTCTGCGAAATTCTAACCAAAAGATATACCCGACCGATAAAAACGTACACTCCAACAGATAATACCATTAATCAACTATATAGCACTTACACACCAGGCTCTTCAAAACTCTAACAGACAACACAACACACATTCCCTTCATTATCAATAACCCCAACCAACCTCCCACAACAACAACGAAACAAATATAGGGAGCAGACGAATTCAATTTTGCTTTTACCTCCCGAGGAAACGTCGGGCACCCAACGTTGAAACAAACATATGATTGTAGAGGACATATATTAAAAAATAATGTACATGTTCTAAAACATAATTTATAATAAATATTCACCGCTCTATACATCATATATCGAGCACTATTTTAAATTAATGTTTTGGACGGAAAAAAATTCTTTCTTCGTTCTGTACCCACTCGGATATATATAGATAGATGAACAGACTCGGATAGATAGATAGATAGATAGATAGATAGATAGATAGATAGATAGATATCAGGAATATATATATATATATATATATAGAGAGAGAGAGAGAGAGAGAGAGAAAGAGAGAGAGAGATAGATACTGAAAGAGACAGACACACAGATAGATAGATAGATAGATAGATATGAACAGACTGAAATAGATAGATAGATATGAACAGATAATTATCAGGAATATATATATATATATATATATATATATATATATATATATATATATATATATAGATATGAACAGACTGAGATAGATAGATAGATAGATAGATAGATAGATAGATAGATAGATATGAACAGACGAGATAGATAGATAGATAGATAGATAGATAGATAGATAGATAGATAGATAGATGAGGACTAAAAAGCAATAAGAAATGAATAGGGAATATAGAAGATGAGATGAAAAGATCGATAGACAGAAACAGAGAAACAATGAAAAGAGCTAAAATATGAAGATAAATCCTTTCCAAATTTGAAAATTTCCAACAGATTCACTGTACTTAATATTGTCACGACTTAGAAGACAGAAATAATCCAAAACTAATGAAGAAGTCATTTTGTTTGGGATTTTAATGCAATAACATATAAATTATAGAAGTTAATGAATGTGTCATTTCGGCCAATTACCAGTACATGTCTCTCAGATGTCACGTGGGCTAGGAAGGTGGGAATTGAAAGTCCCATGACTGAAACGTGTCTTTGCGAGAATGAAAAGCAAAGTTTATATTTAGCAAGATCTTTTCAGACGCCATCTTCTGCTATTTTTTCTTTCTATATTTTTTATTTTTGGTTTCAATCGCTGAGCTAATCGTAATTTAAATAAACTTGTCATCTCCAGTGATAAATTTGGCAGTCATTCGAAAATAAAGCAATTACCGTCAAACGCTTGTATGCCAATTACAAGAAACCCCGCGTTCCGAAATATCACGTGACCTTACTTTATTATTACGAAAGACTAACATTTTAGGTTTTCTTTGTATCCGAAATGCCTTAAAACGAAGAATCGATTATCATTAATTTTCGTCGGAAACTTTTGGGATAATTTGATATTCGACTGGATCCTTAAATCTTTACAGATTTATAAAATCTCTCCCCGAAATCATTGATTTTATTAAGACCCGTCTGCATGCATGGAAGACATCCCTCATACTTAACCCTACAGATGGTGATATTGAAATCCATAACCTAAGCACCAACCGCGGGATACACAAAGGAGATTCACTACCCCTCTTCTGTCTTAGTTTTTCCTATTTCCAAATTGCTCAAGCAACGACTACAAAAATCTACAAACACACTTACTATTAACCACCTTTTTTTTACATAGATGATCTCAAGCTGACAATGCGAGAAACGACGAGGCTCTCAAATCCCCACTAGAAAAGATAAAGGAATTTTTGCCTGAACAAGTGTGCCAACGCAATGTTTAAAGCAGGGACATTTGTCAAATCTAGTAATATAGTGTCAGACCTCAAAGCCTCTATCAGGGACCTACGACAAGAGGGGGTTTACGAATACTTATGTAGTCAAGAAGGAAATGACATCAGTCAGTTAAGTGCCATACGTGATACACGCTTGGGCGATCATGTCTCTTTTGAGACATGACTGACTGGGCAGAAGATTATCCCGCAGTAGGTTGCCATTGCTTTCTGCGGTAGACTGGTTGCCAGCCAAGGCTATAGAACCCGATCTGTCCTGTTATTTGTCCCATAACTGGAAAGAAAAGACAGATTAATACCTTCCCAAGGGTATTTGCGCGTAAGTGAATGCAAGGAATTCAACTGGAATTCAAACTCGGCACCCTGGTGTCTCGTTCCGAGTCGATATCCACTGCACCACCCACGCACATCTCATGACATACGAGTAAAATTTCTGGACAGATCAGTATACCAGGGCCCTCAAAAGATTACTTTCACAGTCATTATCAAGAATTCTATCGGATCAATATGTTAAGCAGAGTGTAGTTGAGTTTATTCCGTCGTTCTGTGATTTGCCGCTACCCAGTTAAAAAGGTGACACCATCGGCAGCAGTCAAGCGCATCTATATGTGCCCTTCTTTTTTCTCTCCTATGGCGAAAGATATGATTATTCTTTCTTTTATATTTATCTATCTACGAGTTGTTTGTTTGCACTTATGAACGAGAAATCATTGAGAAACTGTGAGCACCTCTTCAACACTCCCATACTTAGCACCGTTGACCCCACAGGGATGTGTAATAAACCCTTTTCTGTGCATCATCTACACTTGTGATTGTGTCCATATTCATCTCAACAACACGGCCATTAAGTTTAAGGTTTAAGGTTGAACTCATTTCGTGGGTGATGGGCTGAACTACAAAATTAAAAAAAAAAAAGATTGGCTGCGTGGAGTTTGGGGAAGAAGTTTGCCTTAAACGCCTTAAAATTCCTTTCCTCGTCATATTAAAAGACGCAAATCATCACCCTTTTACTAACTTACTCGCAGAAACTATTGTCTGCATCATAATTAAACTTAAATTTGCTATGAATATAAAATAGTCTATTGAATCAAGCTGGATGAAGTAATTTCTTTACATATTTTTTTAAATAAATCTAAAAATAAAAATAAAAAATAAATTAAAAACAAACAAAAAAAACCAAACAATTCAGAATCCAAATCCAGACCGTTCTCACTCCTGTTGAAGAAACCACTCCCTGATTGAAAAGTGTAGCAGTACACAACATACTTAGTCAATTGCGGGTCGATGAGGCTATTTAGTTCAAGAAAATTCGAATTCAGCATGACGGAAATAGCACTGACCAGCTAAATTTTAGACTTCTCCACATTAATTCTATTAACGCTTTTATCCCTATCTTCATCTCGACCATTTTATGACAAAAAATTGCTTGCAACCAAAATATAAGCAAACAATAAAAAAATATAAGCAAAAATATATATATATATATAAACAAAAAATAAAAAAATATAAGCAAACAAGAAAAAAATATAAGCAAACAATAAAAATAAAAAATATAAGCAAACAATAAAAGAAAATATAAGCAAAAAAAATATATATGAGCAAAAAATAAAAAATATAAGCAAACAGTAAAATAAAATAATATAAGCAAACAATAAAAAAATATAAGCAAACAATAAAAACAAATATAAGCAAACAATAAAAATAAAAAATATAAGCAAACAATAAAAAATATAAGCAAAAAAATATAAGCAAAAGATATATAAGCAAACAATATAAAAATATAAGCAAACAATAAAAAGATATAAGCAAACAATAAAAAAATATAAGCAAATAAAAATATAAACAAATATATATATATATATAAGCAAAAAATAAAAGATATAAGCAAACAATATAAAAATATAAGCAAACAATAAAAAATATAAGCAAACAATAAAAAATATAAGCAAACAATAAAAAAAATATAAGCAAACAATAAAAAATAATAAAAAAAATAAAAAAATACAATAAAAAATAATATAAGCAAACAATAAAAAAATATAAGCAAACAATAAAATAATATAAGCAAACAATAAAAACAAATATAAGCAAACAATAAAAATAAAAAATATAAGCAAACAATAAAAAATATAAGCAAACAATAAAAACAAATATAAGCAAACAATTGAAAATTTAGTTTTTCCGTCATTTCCGGCGTCGTTTAATGCGATTATTTCAAGTAGTTTTAAACTTTCTTTCTCAAGTGTTGCTATAATCGGAAATGTACGCATATTATCTCGGTCGATAAATTTGATGCGTTCTAATGTCTTGGAAGTCGGAAGGTCAAAAATCGGCATGAACTTTCCAGACAACCCAATGAATAAATCGGACCCTCAAATATACAAATGTAACGATGTGCCATTCCAGTATCTTCATTGTTCCTCAATTTAGTCCCTTTCTTTACCTTTAATCATAAAAAAGGCATGAATAATCTAAACAGGGACGAAAAGCCCAACGTACGTTTTTGTCTTGCTTGTCATTCAGTTATCTATCTATCTATCTATCTATCTATCTATCTATCTATCTATCTATCTATCTATCTATCCCTGCATATGATTTTCTCACATGTCATCGTATTTCTTGAGCAAACATTTACATTCTCCCTCCTTCCTTTTTGCCTGTTTCCACATTCACCCCGTCTTGGTCTGTTTCCAAACAACATCTGCAATGCAAACAGTTGTTGAATTTGATTAATCTGTAATACGTCGCAGTTACTATGGTAACCATCCGAGTGGACTTTCCTATCAAGCAATATCCAGTGATTGGAGATGATTGAATTCATAATCGACCCCATCCTTGAAGATCTGACATACGTCGAGTGGTTTCTCAAACTAACTTTTAATGCTTCGGACAGATTTCTTCCGTGACAAAATCCAATGATCCTTCTGCAGGTAGGCCATACAAGCAAAACAAAGATGCACGGATTCTGGGGCAGTGTGTGTGTGTGTGTGGGGGGACACTGGAAATTGGTCGATGTGGTCAAATGATAAAATTGCAAGGTGTTGTTCTCATTGAATATTAATTTGTTAACTCTCGGCTTCTTCGAAGCTTGCAGTGGTTTGGTGGGTAACGTCATGTTAGGGTGATCAGTCGCCAGTACACTCCCCAAGCTCCTTTGACTAGATCTTGAACCATTGGAGATTAATTTTACGTATTTGCACCGTTTATTTGGATAACCTTGATGTCTTATGTCACATAGCCACTCTTTGTACAACTGGTATCTGGGAAGGTGATGTTGCTTCATGCAGATGACGTGGCCAGTCCATCAGACATGTGTTTTGATTAAGCATTGATTCGGTATTTGCGCGTAAGAGAATGCAACGAATTCAACTAGAATTCGAGCTCGGCTCTCTGATTTCCCGTTCCGAGCCGATATCCACTGCATCAACAACGCACATTCAATTTCGTACCTATTTATAAATAAATTTGCAAATATAATATCGTAACATATTGGTAATAAAAGTAACAGAAAAATATAACATTTCGTAATAATTTATTTAGTATTGATAATGAAATAATTTCCAAAAATATACATTTTAAATGACAGTCAACGTAAAATCACTTAAATTATAAACAAGTATAGACTATAACATAAAATAAAATTCAAAATAAAGTGTTTGCTTTGATAAATGACGAATAAAAATATATAATAATAATAATAATAATAATAATAATAATAATAATAATAATAATATATCCACTTTTTCTCTCATATTAAATTTTGATTTTTTTTTGCAAGGACAAAGGTTAATAGTAGCAATAATTGTGTTTTTTTTTTTTTTTTTTTTTTTAAACAATACTCTCTAAAGTGCAGTGATGTTTTTTTTTTTTCTCCGATGAACGGCCGTTACATCCAAGTTTGTTTGTTTTCTTTCAACCAGCGTCTCTCTCTTTGAATTTTTCTTTTTCTCAATATGAAATTCTGTTTTAATATAAACAGGATTTTTTCTTTAGATATTAGGGAATTTTTTTTTTTTTTTTATGAAATTCTGCTTTATTTTAATTTATCTGTTTGTTCTTTAAATTAACCTAAATAAAATCATCCGTATTATATTTCCTTTAGCTGTCGATATTTCGTAAAAATTTTTTTTTTTAACTATTATAATTTTCTTAAAAACAAAACAAAACAAGAAAATAAATTAAATCCGATGAAAAACAATTTATATGGTATTATTTTATAGAAAGTCTACGTATTTATTGATAAATTTATTTTTATTTATTTATTGATTTAATTTACTTATTTAATTTATCTTATTATGATAATCCTATTTTTGACCAACGACTTTGTTGAAAAAATAAAAGATAAAGTGGACGAACAAATTATTACATTTTTTTTTTTCAACAAACGTCTCTCTATTTGAATTTTCCCTTTTCTCAATATGAAATTTTGTTTTAATATAAACATGGTTTTTTTTTTCTTAAGATATTATAAATTTTTTTTTTTTTTAAACAAACTACTCTAGTAATATTGATGTTTTGTTTCGTTGAGCCGTCTTTCTCCTTGAATTCCAATCGCGTCTATGTCAGATGTTGCTTGGCAGCCCATTTAGGAGAAGGAAAACTCCGAACAACAACCCGCAACTCAAGGTGTTAATCGTGCCGAGGAGTGAATGGCTACTGCGTTATGAGGTCACAAACGATTCCCTACAGGCTTCGGGACCCTGTTTGTAAAAGACCGTTACCCAACGTGCCGGGCAACTTTGGGTGGACTTTTGGACCCGTGCGTCACTCGTGGGAAAAACATGAAAAATACAAATAGAAATAAAAAGTCCAGTATGGCTCTTCCAGTGGATAAACAGGGAGCCCGTCCTTCAGGAGGGAACCTACCTGAGGTCGAAAAATCTGCCATAGGAACAAACTCCTACACAAAGAATGAATCTTCAGGTCTCCACAACCAGGATAATCCTAACGATGGTCCTGAAAATTCACCAGCTAGATCTACAACCGTATATTTAAAGAAAGAAAAAATAAAATGGTCTCGTGAGGAGTACAAAGTCGTTATGACTGCATTTCATGAAGCGTTACTCAAACCTCAAAAAAACATGACTCGCCAAACATATGACATTTGGCGTGAAAAAGTTGGTCAAGCAAATAGAAAGTATATTGACGAAAATAAATTGGTCAATGTACGTAGGTACATTATTCGTAATAACCGACTAACAGAGGCCGAAATTCATGAAATTAAAAGAATTGTAACAAGAAGAGTCGAATCAACAAAATATGAAAAGGAACCGGAACCAGAAATAAAAAGTAATAACATCAAACAAATCACAGGTCATAATGTAGAAACCGTGAAACACGCAAATCAATGCGAAGATAATGATGTAAGTTTAAAAGTGCTGGAAAGGTGTGATCTGAGTCTGAGTCAGTTAAAAGACAAAAATAAAACGAGTTCAGAACACATCGAAGATAATTATTTGACGGAAAATAAGAACAATATACAGGAAGCCAAGATAGAAATAAAAAACCATCTAAGTCAAATACAAAGTATTACAATGGAGGAACGTGAACAGCTCCCAAAATTCCAACCAACAAAACAAAACCTCCGAACTATTAAACTGTACAATGCAGCACTGAAATCAATACTGGATGAAGACCCTCATACAAATCTAAACGAAATAATATATGCATCAGCAACAGCAGCAACAAAAAAATTAAATATCAAAATAAAAACAAGGCAGTCTCGTGGACGTGAAGTTCCACCTTGGAAAAGAAAAATAGAAAAAGAAATAGAACAACTTAGAAGTGAACTATCAATATTGGATGAACTGAGTAGAGGAATAAATGTAAGAACTAGGAAAAGCAGAAGAGCCGTAAAAAAATATAACATCAAGAATGAAAATGACGTCTTATCAAATAAAGAAAAAATAAAGCAAAAAATCCAACTGAAGGCTCAAAGAATAAGACGCTATGAAAAAAGAGCAAGATTTTACAGAGAAAACAAGATTTTTCAGACTGATACAAAGAGATTTTACAGGGAAATAGGTAAAAAAAGAATTGAAGTAACAGTACCCCCCAGAATGGAAGAAGTCACACAGTTCTGGTAAAAGATATGGGCTTGCCCTAAAGAACTTAGCAAGGAAGTACATTGGATTACGCAAGAGACAGAACGAATGAAAAATAAACCCGAACAGACATGGTCTGGAATTACAGAAGATGATGTTAAATATGCACTAAAAAAACACACAATTGGAAATTCCCAGGCATAGATAAAATTCCTAACTTTTGGCTATATTATTTAAGCGCATCACATAAAAAACTAGCCAAAGAACTTCAAGAAATGGTTGACGATCCCACTAGAATTCCTGCATGGTTGACAAAAGGAATTACATTTCTTCTACCCAAGAATGGTGACACAAAAAATCCGAAAAACTACAGACCAATTACATGTCTTCCGACAACATATAAACTATTAACATCTATTTTAACAAAGCAGACATATTTATTCTTAGAAAGAAATGACATGTTACCGCTTGAACAAAAAGGGTGCAAACGTGGCTGTTATGGTTGTAAAGACCAATTGCTGATTAACAAAATGATCCTGGAAAACTGCTACAGTACAAAGAAAAATCTTAGTACAGCCTGGATAGACTATCGAAAGGCATTCGATAGTGTGCCACATGACTGGATTTTAAAGACTTTAAATATATACAAGATATCGCCCGTCATCATCAATTTCATCAAACAGTGCATGTCTATATGGAAAACAACCCTTTACCTCAATCATATAAATGGAACCTATAAGTCTGATGAAATAAACATCAAAAGAGGTATATTTCAAGGTGATTCTTTATCTCCCTTATTATTCTGCATATCACTAATAGCACTAACCAGTCAACTTAACAAGACAGAATGTGGTTATAAAATAGGACAAAAGAAAATAAGCCATCTATTTTACATGGATGACTTAAAGTTATATGCTAAGAATGATAATGAACTGGAAGGTCTTCTGCAAACTGTAAAATGCTTCAGCGAAGACATTGGAATGAAATTTAATTTGAATAAATGTGCTAAAGCTACAGTTTTACGTGGATCGATACAAGAAACATCCTCAATTAGCCTAGACCCTGCTGTAACAATAAAAGAATTGAAACCAGAAGAAGCTTATAAATACCTAGGTGTAAATGAGAGCGAAAACATTCACCATAAAAAAATGAAAGAAATAGTGCGTAAAGAGTACTATAGAAGGCTACGAATGATATTAAAAACTGAATTAAATTCACAGAACAGAGTTATGGCCATTAATAGCCTTGCAATCCCAGTTGTCCAATATAGCTTTAACATCTTAAACTGGACTCTAAACGACATCAGGCGAATGGATGCTAAAACAAGAAAGCTTCTTTCTAAGCATTAGATGCATCATCCAAAGGCTGATGTAGACCGTCTATACATACCCCGTAAAGAAGGTGGAAGAGGTCTTATTCAGCTGGAATTGTCATACAAGACAACAACTATTGGCTTACTAACATACATAGAAACAACAAAGGATTGGATGTTACAATTAGTAAGGCAACATGAAGAAAGAAAGAAAAAATATTCAATAATAAAAGAAGGCAGTAAATTCAAACAAGATTTACAGTTAGTAGATTCTGTAGAAAAGCAAAACAGAAGCCAAGAACGAACTATTGCGGCAAAAAATATAAAAATAAAAGCCAAAGATAAAGCTCTTGAAAAGATGAAACAGTGCTGGCAAGACAAACCTCTGCATGGCCAATATCCAGAACGTGCCAATAAATCCAATGTTGACAAAGTTAATACTCATCGATGGTTACGTGCATCTGGATTAAAGTCTGAAACTGAAGGATTTATACTTGCAGCACAAGACCAAAGTCTTTTCATGAGAAACTTTCAGGCAAATATTATGCATAATAATATGGATCCAAAATGCAGGTTTTGTGATAAACACCAAGAAACAATAGACCACCTAATCTCAGGCTGTTCTGTGCTTGCCCCAAACGAATATAAAAATCGCCACGATAGAGTTGGGCAATATTTACATTGGGCAATATGCAAACATTATGGAAAAGCTGTAAACAAACACTGGTATGAACATCATCCAGCACCGGTTACAGAAATAGAAGATGTAACCATTCTATGGGATTACACCATCTACACAGACAGAAAAATTGAAGCAAACAGGCCAGACATTATTGTTAAAAACCAGAAGGAGAAAACTTGTCTATTAATTGATATGGCTTGTCCAGCGGATTGTAACATAGCAATCAAGGAATTTGAAAAACTGTCAAAATATAAAGACCTGGAAATTGAAATAGAAAAAATGTGGAAATTGAAAATAAGAGTTGTGCCAGTGATAGTAGGTGCACTTGGAATGATAAAAAATGGAACAAAACAACACATTGAAAGAATCCCTGGAAACTTCAGCTTAAGAGATATACCAAAAATTGTCTTATTAAGTACAGCCCACACACTAAGGAAAACTTTATCTATGTAATGCTGGGGATGATAGGGAAGATAGAAAAACATGAAATGGAGCCATAACAACATGCCACTACCTGCCTTAGGTCTCCCCGCAGACTTGGTTGGTAGTGAGACCAAAGCAGAAATCGAAATATGATGAAAAATTACATAATAATAATAATAATAATAATAATAATGTATACATATATGGGTAAATAAATAATTACGACTTTCCTTTTTTTGACATAAAAGCGTTTCTTTCTTAAAACGGCGTCAAAGACACACTCTGAATGTGACTAGCAGCGTTAATATATTTGCCTGACTAATTAGTTTAGTTCCATGTTGCCTTCATTCCGTGTGTACCTTTTAGTGGACGTCGCTCCAAAACCAACATCTCCATATTCTTCACGTATTTTGCAGCGTAGGTTATAAAGAAAATATTACCTATGGGTGCACCACACACACACACACACACACACACACACACACACACACACACACACACACACACACACACAGAGAGAGAGAGAGAGAGAGAGAGAACAAGTGGACAGCCAAAAAACCAACACAAATAACATGCAAATGTGGACAGAATGCGATTCTTGGTACGCTCAGATCGAAGATGAAGTGTGCGACTAATATCCGAATTATACAGGGAATAAGGAAACTGCAGTAGATTCTAACAGAAGATTTGAGAAAAAATGACGCGTTTAGAGATCAAAGGTTTCTGTCGATAAATAAATTCATTATAAAAAGTAGGCCACCCATTCGACAGATTTAGTTTTCTGTGACTTTTGGGTTAATTTCAAAAATGAAAACTACTCATAAATGACAGAGATTTGCTGACATTTCTAAAGTGCATTGTTGACATTTATTTCAGAAAACAAGAATTCCATCAAAATCAACATCATCTTCTGAACTGCATGGCTTTGTAAAAGCAGTTCTAGGAAAGTGACAGCTGCCGATATTAGCCTACATTCAGAAATATATTTTCGGAATCCAATTCTTACACATCGTTATGTGCATTGACAACTATGAAATGGATACTAAAAAATAAATTGCTGTTGAGTAAAATAAATCTACCTTTTATTGGTCATTAGATTGTAGATTTGTTGATATACCTACATGATTACCAATTATTAAGTGCATTGACAAGGAAAAAGGATTATGATGAAAGAATAAATATTTATCGGGTAAAATAAATGCTTTTTCAAAATTAGGATACATATTTATTGACGGACACTCACAGACATTTGTCTATTGTGAAGGAACGCTGAAATTATAATTCGGCGATTTTTGTATAGAAACATTTTTTAAATCATAGCCAGAAGAGAATACAGCGTCTAGGTTTCTCCTATAGTCCATGTCATTGCATCTTAAATTACTTTCAATGTTCACCATGTTCTTCACCGTTCAACATTCTTTCTCCAACTTCTCTCAAGACGAATCTAAGATTAGAAAAAAATCGATCACAGTGTGTCACGCCAGATAATCCGGATCATGACTGTCACCTGACGAAAATCGATGTCTTTGTGCAGCGACGCGTCTCGTACTTCATGTTGAACGGCTTCTTTAAGTTGATTTGTTTAAAGAAAATATCTTATCATTGCACGTTGTAATTAGTAATTTAGCTTGTATTTACTTCATCTAAACAAATTAAAAAGTTGCTTTTTAACGCAGCTTAACCCAGGCTGCTAATCGACAGTAGCAAGAAGACAGCGCTGATCGGAAATATAAGTTCAAAGTTAGACTTGAACTTACACTCCTTTTGATTCAGGTTCAATGCAGAAGTCGTTTTGACTCAGTTAAGATGGTCCAGGTAGGCGTTGTGGTGAAGTGAATATCGGGGAGCCGAGTTCGAATTCCAGTTGGATTCCTTGCATTCACTTACGCACAAATACTGTTAGGAAAGATATTAATCCGTCTCTTCTCTCCAGTTATAGGTTAAATAATAGGACAGATTGGGTTCTGTAGCCATGGCTGGCAACCAGTCTACCACAGAAATTAATGGCAACCTACAGAGGGATAATCTTCTGCCCAGTCAGTCATGTCTCGAAAGAGACATGATCGCCTAAAAGCGTGTGTCATGTATGGCACTTAACTGACTGAAGATGGTCCAGTGGCTTTCAGAAAAACAAATCTAACCGTCATCTATTCTGTCGTTTCTTTCGGTACAATATTTGCTTTTTGCTTTAAAATTTTAAAAGGACTTATTAAAAAATCGTAATCAGATATTATTATTAATAATAATACCAATTATTACTAGTATTTGCTTAACAATTTATTCACTTTTATTGCAGCTTGACTTAGCACCTCATTCCACAGCAGCGTGTAAACAGCGGAAATATACATTTTTCAGCGATGTTATTGTGTAGCGTCAGCAGGAATATTATTAATTTCTATCAACCATTCTTCTTATTATTATTATTAATAATAATTTTGACAGGAATTTATTTTCATTGAAATTTTAATCTTATTTGTATCATGTCTTTATGAAATAAAATGGTTTCACGATTAAATTCTCATTATTATTCTCTCTGCTTGCTGTCGTCAGTCAACGGCTTCAGTTTCAAGGTAGAACCTCTTTAAATGACGCTAAATAGTTGCCTAGATTAAGAATAATTGTTGACAGTGCTTCATTTACCAAACAGGCCAGACATTATTAAAGATACAATAATAAATCTCACTATCAAATGTTCTGCTATCGCGGAACCAGATGTATTAACGCTAATTTTTCTATACCAAATATTGGCCGGTACCTGTTAGTTGATTCGTGCTTCCAAGCTTCGACCCGTTCTACATATTTTGTCAAAATCTGAAGGGTAGATATAGGAACCTTCCAGATCGGGTCTCAGCATTATTCGATAGGTCAGCATTTGAAATTGCTTTGGTAAATCTCACACTCAGTTTACTAATCCATGATATACGTCAACAAATGGGGAATATTTTTGTAGATTTATAAAAATTGACTGATGAAATTGTCTAGTTTTTTCTACCAGTGCTGGACTTCACAATACCCAAAGGGAAACCATTCTGATTTTGAACGTTCTTAATAAATTCAGTTTTAGAATCTAATTTAATTACCGAACTTATTAGCTAGGCTCAATGATTTCTGCTTTTAATCAAGTTGATTTTCTGCAGTTTAGAACAGAGGGTTTATGTTAGTGGGGTCTGCAAAGAGAGTGTGAGGATTTGAGTAGAGTTACCATCACGCAATCTTCTGCATAATGTCTGCTGGGAACATGCAAACGCACGGCGTCAAATAGTCATTCGACTAATGTGGAAGTCAGCAATAACAAGAGTAAAAACATTGCGATAATCATAATGTGAAACATTTATCAAAATATTGGAAGCATAAAAGATTTTATGTGAAGCTTTTTTATGCTTAGATAAATCAGATTTCCGAGAAAGACATGAGACAAAAATAATAAAGTCCCTCGCTTGCAAAAGAAAAACATCCCTGGAGTAAATATATTGATCCCGATATACAAACCAGAAAACTGGACTTGGTATTAGTAAGGGAACATCATAGGGTTTTTGTTGCTGTGGCAGATGATAAAATAAAAATTGACTTACTCAATCTCTACTTTGAGTGGTACTTGGGCGTTTAATTGGGTGAACAAGCTGAAAAAGACCCCCATCTAGAAAAAAAAAAAACTGTCATTAGTTCAGTCGATATGAGAAAGAAAAATTAAAAGACAGTAATTTAAAGAAAATGTCGAATATGACATAAAATTTGAAAAACAAAACAAAATAAAAATATAAAACGCAGATTCTGTGATGATCACCCAGAAATAATTGAGCTTCAGGTTTCATGGTATTAACATCCACTGAATATAAAACTCCGTATGACAGGGTGGGTCTATACTTTCACTTGAAAATATGTAGCAAGATATAGGTACGGACATCACACAGAGCCGGTTGCAGACTCAGAACCTGTAACAACTTTATAATTCGCACAGACAGAAGAGTCAACTCTAATCTCCAAGGTATAGACCTCAAAAACAGAATGGACTTTCTTACTGCTGTCAGTAATGTAGCGTTAAAGATATTTCAAAACTATGAAAATAAAAGCATTTTGAAGTAGAATTTTGAAATATGTGATGCATAAGGACATCAGTAATTCCACTTGTAGTTAATGCTCTCGCTTTGATTAGAAGAGGTTAGAGTAGATTCACTGAAGGGATCCCCTGATAACCTATGCCCTAAAGAAATACAAAACGTTGATCTCCTCGGTACATTTCTTACCTTATGAAGGGCTTGCGTAAAATGTGTGTGATATTGGGTTGTTTTATTCTTATTTACAAAAATGTTCACTGGAAAATGTTTTCATGTCTTTCCTGACGTTAGGTTGAGACCTGGAAGTTAATGTGTATCCAACAGAGCACTAACCAGTCAACTTAATAAGACAGAATGTGGTTATAAAATAGGACAAAAGAAAATAAGCCATCTATTTTACATGGATGACTTAAAGTTATATGCTAAGAATGATAATGAGCTGGAAGGTCTTCTGCAAACTGTAAAATGCTTCAGCGAAGACATTGGAATGAAATTTAATTTGAATAAATGTGCTAAAGCTACAGTTTTACGTGGATCAATACAAGAAACATCCTCAATTAGCCTAGACCCTGCTGTAACAATAAAAGAATTGAAACCAGAAGAAGCTTATAAATACCTAGGTGTAAATGAGAGCGAAAACATTCACCATAAAAAAATGAAAGAAATAGTGCGTAAAGAGTACTATAGAAGGCTACGAATGATATTAAAAACTGAATTAAATTCACAGAACAGAGTTATGGCCATTAATAGCCTTGCAATCCCAGTTGTCCAATATAGCTTCAACATCTTAAACTGGACTCTAAACGACATCAGACGAATGGATGCTAAAACAAGAAAGCTTCTTTCTAAGCATAAGATGCATCATCCAAAGGCGGATGTAGACCGTCTATACATACCCCGTAAAGAAGGTGGAAGAGGTCTTATTCAGCTGGAATTGTCATACAAGACAACAACTATTGGCTTACTAACATACATAGAAACAACAAAGGATTGGATGATACAATTAGTAAGGCAACATGAAGAAAGAAAGAAAAATATTCAATAATAAAAGAAGGCAGTAAATTCAAACAAGATTTACAGTTAGTAGATTCTGTAGAAAAGCAAAACAGAAGCCAAGAACCAACTATTGCGGCAAAAAATATGAAAATGAAAGCCAAAGATAAAGTTCTTGAAAAGTTGAAACAGCGCTGGCAAGACAAACCTCTGCATGGCCAATATCCAGTACGTGCCAATAAATCCAATGTTGACAAAGTTAATACTCATCGATGGTTACGTGCATCTGGATTAAAGTCTGAAACTGAAGGATTTATACTTGCAGCACAAGACCAAAGTCTTTTCACGAGAAACTTTCAGGCAAATATTATGCATAATAATATGGATCCAAATTGCAGGTTTTGTGATAAACACCAAGAAACAATAGACCACCTAATCTCAGGCTGTTCTGTGCTTGCCCCAAACGAATATAAAAATCGCCACGATAGAGTTGGGCAATATTTACATTGGACAATGTGCAAACATTATGGAAAAGCTGTAAACAAACACTGGTATGAACATCATCCAGCACCGGTTACAGAAATAGAAGATGTAACCATTCTATGGGATTACACCATCTACACAGACAGAAAAATTGAAGCAAACAGGCCAGACATTATTGTTAAAAACCAGAAGGAGAAAACTTGTCTATTAATTGATATGGCTTGTCCAGCGGATTGTAACATAGCAATCAAGGAATTTGAAAAACTGTCAAAATATAAAGACCTGGAAATTGAAATAGAAAAAATGTGGAAATTGAAAACAAGAGTTGTGCCAGTGATAGTAGGCGCACTTAGAATGATAAAAAATGGAACAAAACAACACATTGAAAGAATCCCTGGAAACCCCAGCTTAAAAGACATACAAAAAATTGTCTTATTAAGTACAGCCCACACACTAAGGAAAACTTTATCTATGTAATGCTGAGGATGATAGGGAAGATAGAAAAACATGAAATGGAGCCATAACAACACGCCACTACCTGCCTTAGGTCTCCCCGCAGACTTGGTTCGTAGTGAGACCAAAGCAGAAATCGAAATATGATGAAAAATGACATAATAATAATAACAACTTGAACAGATGAAACAGCGCTGGCAAGACAAACTTGAACAGATGAAACAGAAACAGCACTGGCAAGACAACCTCTACATGGCCAATATCCAGAACGTGCCAATAAATCCAATGTTGACAAAGTTAATACTCATCGATGGTTACGTGCATCTGGATTAAAGTCTGAAACTGAAGGCTTTATTCTTGCAGCACAAGACCAAAGTCTTTTCACTAGAAACTTTCAGGCAAATATTATGCATAATAATATGGATCCAAAATGCAGGTTTTGTGATAAACACCAAGAAACAATAGACCACCTAATCTCAGGCTATTCTGTGCTTGCCCCAAATGATTATAAAAATCGCCACGATAGAGATGGGCAATATTTACATTGGACAATGTGCAAACATTATGGAAAAGCTGTAAACAAACTCTGGTATGAACATCACCCAGCACCGGTTACAGAAATAGAAGATGTAACCATTCTATGGGATTACACCATCTACACAGACAGAAAAATTGAAGCAAACAGGCCAGACATTATTGTTAAAAACCAGAAGGAGAAAACTTGTCTATTAATTGATATGGCTTGTCCAGCGGATTGTAACATAGCAATCAAGGAAATTGAAAAACTGTCAAAATATAAAGACCTGGAAATTGAAATAGAAAAAATGTGGAAATTGAAAACAAGAGTTGTGCCAGTGATAGTAGGTGCACTTGGAATGATGAAAAATGAAACAAAACAACACATTGAAAGAATCCCTGGAAACCCCAGCTTAAGAGATATACCAAAAATTGTCTTATTAAGTACAGCCCACACACTAAGGATAACTTTATCTATGTAACGCTAGGGATGATAGGGAAGATAGAAAAACGTGAAATGGAGCCATAACAACACGCCACGACCTGCCTTAGGTCTCCCCGCAGACTTGGTTGGTAGTGAGACCATAGCAGAAATCGAAATATGATGAAAAATGACATCATAATAATGAGGTCATCAATAATTCCAGTTGTAGTTGGAGCCCTCAGATTGATTAAAAAAGTTTCTGATAGACCCACTGAAGGGATTCCTGTTTGCCAAAGCCTTAAGGAAATAAAAAGAAAAATATTATCACAAATAGCAGCCCACACCTTACGAAGGGCTTTATGTTTGTAAGATGAGTGTGATTTTACGGGTTTATTTGTTTTATTTTCCTCAAATAATGCTTAGTGGTAAATGTTATCATGCCATTTCTGACCGTAGGTCTCTGATTGAAAGCCAGAAATAAATTAGTGTACATCAGAAAACAAAGGAAACAATGATAATAATAATAATTGTTATAAAAACCAACTTTACTTTATTTTAATAATAATAAGTTTAACATCAATTACAATAGTTACTGCCTTTTCTCTTTTTCATTAAATAATATTAATAAAAAGAAAAATAACGTAAACAACAATAGAGTTCCTAAATTTTCTTTAATGAACATATATAAAACACCACTGGTATATGTATGTATGCATGTATTATGTATGTAAGTGTGTAACAATATTTACGTCACCAGACGAGTCCACTACATACAGGTGGGTGATTTGAAATTTTGTATAATGTTTTCTGTTAAATGACAAGACGTAGGATATAGATTTTTGTGGTATTTAATTTGATGAATAAAACTCCATAATTATTTAATATTGAAGACAAAAATTTTAATTTGTTTAATTTAATAATCAGTGTGAATTGAAAATAAAGCAGAAAATGCCGAAAAAAATCATGTCTTCGCTATTTTCTCGTCTTCAACAAATGCAGGTGCAAAATATTTGCTCAAATGTTGGGGCCGTTTATTGACGACACATATAAACTAATGTTGTAATTATAGAAAAGGAAAGAGACAACGTTGATGTCATTATATTATCAAGGCCAAGTGGGCTGGGATTGTTTCTGCAACGATGTGAAAACAAAATCTCACTTGCGAAGCTGAAAGTAAAGCTGAACAAACGACGATATTTGTTGACATCTTAACCTTAGAACAGGCGCGACAAGGACCTGATCCATGTGCGTAGCCGTCACATTTCATTTTACTTTTTAATAACAGGAAGACGTGTATGGGAAGAGCGAGAGAGAGAGAGAGAGAGAGAGAGAGAGAGAGAGAGAGAGAGAGAGAAAGGAGGGAGAGAGAGAGAGAGAGAGATGACAACAACAAGCACAGCAGTCGCAGCCGGTGGTGCACTGGAGGTGAACACTGAAAAAAGTTTGGACAGGAACTCATTTGCCACACAGTAACATATAATTATACATGTTTATTGTTTAATATTCTGTTTTGTTTCGTATTCATCCCTTTTCCGACCGCACGATCTATCTATCTATCTATCTATCTATCTATCTATCTATCTTCCTAGATGTTCCTATCTATCTATCTATCTATCTATCTATCTATCTATCTATCTATCTATCTATCTATCTCTTTCAGTCTGCGCATTACTATATTTCTTGCAATCAGATGTCTGCACGGTTTTAAAAAATGAGTTGATCGCTTTAAGATAAAAAGTAAAAAAAAAGAAAAAAAATGAAGGAGACTTAAATAAATATATATAGTTGTTCATTTGGGTAGCAACCCCTCTTTAATTTTGCAAGCGCTTTCAGATTAAACTCTTAGCCATAGTAACATATCTGTAACATATCGCGTGCCAGACAGTAAAAGCTACATAAAAATATAATCAAAATTTAAGCAACCTCGTAACCTCGTCAGTCTTATTCAACGAAACACACACACACATGGACACACACGTATATATATATATATATATATATATATATATATATATATATATTGTTGTGGCCTGAAATAAAGACAGACAGAAGGAATAGAGTTAAACAAATATATTTAACAAACACAGCAGTACAAACATATACCAATGAGAGATTATTAGCGTGACTGTTACTCCGGCTGTCAGAATTATCCGTTGGAATAGATTCCGATTTCACTCTCTGCCAAGCAGAACTGCTACTTAAATATAGTTTAGAAGAGTTCATGTGTCATATGGGTAAGTCGCCAAAACACCTCCTTCCTAAGTATTAACTCCGCAGAAGTCTTAATATTTTCTCTTTTTGGATTCACGACGAGAAAATCCGTCATTTTCCTTTTCCTCCGTAAACGTACTTTTCCTGGGCCGCTTGTGGAATTAGCATGTCAAAAATATAGTAAATGACATCCATGACTTCTTTCCCTACAGGAGAACCGCTGTCAGCATCGTTTGACAGGCGTTTCCTGATTTGATTTAAATATTTTTTGTGAGTGAACTGGGGACCTTTAATTATAAAGACCATATTTCCTACTCTTTTGTCCATTTTACTCATTTCTCAAAAACATTTATTATTCCAGAACATCTGGAAAAAAACTTTCCGGATTGGTAGCGTTTTGTAAGTACCATATTTGTTCATCCAGGTTTTGTTTGTTCGGGGAGTAGCTTGTTGAACATAGACCTGGTTTTACATTATCTCGGCTGGGGGTGGGGATTATAATGGTGTGTTGTCGTTGGGCTTGATTCTATCGCAAAAGACCTTTAAAACAAATCAGGAAACGTCTATCAGAGAGACGATCCCCATGCGCAGAGCCCTGCGTAAAAAGACCTTGACAACTAAAACCTCGGGTTTATCCAAGTTTGTGTAGACAAAACTGTTTGGAAGCCATCAATGGATGTGAAGGCACAAAGTTACAAGTCATCGTGACCGAATGTCGGATGATGCCAGATTATGCACGCTCTCTTAGGCCTGATTAGAATTGTTGCAGTATAAAACGTAAATCGGCTCTGTAGGTTCTGAACAAACACTAATTTGCCTGAGCAGGTGTCTGCAATAAGGATGGGGTAGCCATCTTAGCAGATTGGTGTGATATCTAAACGAGTAGCTGGTCATTATCGCTATATATATATATATATATATATATATATATATATATATATATATATATATATATATATTCTGCTGAGAGAAGCTCCTAAATAAAGTGTTATCCCTGTGTCTCAACAACTGTTGTTACCTAATCAGACAGGTAATATTTCAAAGAAGGCATCCTTCATCCTTCCTTTCGTTGGTGGCTATTAGTTCAAGCGAACATGCAACAAGAATCTACGCAAAAAGAAAATAAATCGTATATTTGTAGACATTACGTGCATCACAACTCATTTGTTAGGTTCATTATGGCAGAAACAAAATCATTTATACACACAGATATTTATTTTCAACATAATATCTGTCGATCTTAAAGCAATCAATTCAGTGGTGGTTATTCATCCTATTGTATTAGGTTACACAGTTATTGAACCACTCTCTCTCTCTCTCTCTCTCTCTCTCTCTCTCTCTCTCTCGAATTAAAAGTGCGAGAGGCCGTGAACATTTTGTTTAAAGTGTATATTTATTGTTTTTGTTATTATACATGTTATGATATATTAAGTGTCCATAATGGTATTTGTGACGCTCCACGTGTTTCGAGTCTAAAGTTGACTCTCCTCAGGCGAATAAACTTGTGGCTTTACGTATCGAGTTGCTTTTGTTTCTGTGGGCCAAGTTGTTGTTTATAAATAAAAAGTAAGTAAAAAAATAAAAATAAAAAATAAATCAAATCAATAAAATAAAATAAGAAAAAATAAATAACATGTTGGCGTGTTGAATAGTCTGTGTTTTCACACATAAGCACCTGTATAAATGGATAAACAAATAAATAAATAAATAAATAGATGAATGAATTAAGTGTTTACTCCAATTTGAAATGATTTTGGTTATATATATATATATATAAATTTTACGAAACCCGTTACGAAATGGATTAACGCCGACATATTTTGAATTTATATGTTTAAACATTATTTTTAATGAATACTCGTATTTGAGTAGATACTCCGTTTTTTATAATTAAAGAGTATATTTATTTATATCTAGTGTCCTGAAAAACAGAATTTCTTTTAGAAAAATATGCGCCCTCCGGCAGGACCTGACCCAGGTTATAATCGTACTATGTCGGTTGCTAATCGACTCCTTAGTATTCGGCTAAATGCCGACTAATATCAATTGTCTATTAGTTCTAATGAACTCAAATAGAAGTCTAAAGAACTCCTATGAACTTCCCAAGAACTTCTCAAGTTAACTTCCTGTTAACTCTTATTAATATAGGAGGGAGAGTCCATTATCTGAGGAATAAGGTGTTTCACCATAACAGTTAGAACCAACGAAAAGAGGTCTGTGCTGCTATGTAATATCGAATCTCCGATATGGCAGTGAATGCAGGTCATTCTCCACACGGATGAAGAAGAGAACTGAAGCGACAAAGAAGTGGTTGTATCGATGAAGACTACGAATACTATGGAAGGACATGCCAACAACGAGGAAGTTTTCAGGAAAAGCGGTTCAGCAAGGAAAGTGATACTTGCAATCAGAAAACAATAAAAAGTAGCTGGAATTTCTAAGATACATAATGAGAAAAGAAGACCTAGAGTATCTAACACTCACAGGAAATACTGACTGCAAGAGAAGGAGAGGGGAGACAAAGATTAATCTATTGTTTGGTAAAAGTTAAAATTTACTTAGAGAAAAAGAGAAAAGCGTAAGGAGGGCCATAATCATCGCCTTCTGAAAAGATATGTGAAATAAAAGAAAGACGAATAGAAATCGACTTAATATTTTCTTCTCCTTGTCTTTTGAATCTTTTATAATATATCGATCGAATTTCTAAGAATCTTTATTTCAATCCTTTGATCGGATTCGCCTTCTCCGTATGTCTGCGAATCTGTCTCTATATCCTATTTCTGTTCAATTATGGCAAAATTTTATTCTGTAAGTCTTTTGACACATTGTGTCGAAGAAAATGGCGCACCTAGCTCGTCAAAACCAGCGAGAGAGCGTGTCACTTGGGTTTTCTGTCGTCAAAAAAGCAGGGATTATGTGGCTTCTTTCTTTACATAGAAAACATCATGAAAAGCTTTGTTCCATTTTAACCCATAACTGACCACTCGATTTAAATATAAGCCGAGTGCCTTGAGCAACGAGTTAGTTGGCTTTTTTGTATTCTGCCGAGCGAGAAAGACGGTGACGACAACGACGACGATTTTGTGTCATACGGATGCATGACCTACGAACCATGGATTATCTGTCCGACTTTTAAAGCTCTTCAACTACACATTCGATGGGTTACATTTTTAAAATACTGCATAAATCTTTTTAATTGACTAGAAGAGAAATAGTAAAATACTTGTAGTGAATATATTTCCAGCCTCTACAGTACTGGTCAGAACCAGAAGTAGGTTTGAATTTTCATAATGATGGATTGTCTTTGTATACGTTTTGATATGAAACTGACAAATGCAGGTAAACAAGGAGTACGCTTGCAGTAGTGGAGCGGGTGTGAACTCTTTTTCACCAAGAGTATGTTGTGTATTTGTAATTTCATCAAGGAGAAAAAAAATAACACACCCGGGGTGGATGATCGCTGACCTCCTCCCCTTTGTGCTTTCTTTACGCGTCTCTTCCCCTCCCCAAGAAATGTTGTCCCCACAAAAACAATGTGACATAAAAAGAACCTGACGAAAATGTCTCTCACTGATTCGATCTGTTGAGGCAGCTTTGCGGAGCTACTGAGGAATTGTCGATGCTTCAGTAAAATTCCGAGATGAACGCAGATTTAAGTTCCTTAATATAGCAATGTATAAAACACCAAGGCTGTTTTTTAATTTTCTGTCATCTTCAATGTTAGAATCAATTAGAAAACTTTTAAGATTAAAAAAAAATGAGCGCTGTTATGATAGCTAGTATAATATTTCCAAAATAAAACTATTTGGTAAGTATTTACTTAAATCTAAACGTTCCTAATATCTTTTAGCGATAAAAAACAGAACATTTTTGAAAATGCGATGTAAATTTGTAGTTACAGGCGAAAATATTGAAGAGTTTTGTTCTGTAAACGTAAATATAGCTTTACGAATCAATATTTTTTACCTTTGAGGATGGGAAAACATTTATTTTACACAAACAAATATATTTTATCTAATCTCACTCCTTGTTCGTGACTTACATTATGTACATTGAAAATGATAGAAAATTTCAGATAAAAATTGTGCTGGAAGTTTGAATATGGAATTATTGATTCATCTTCATGTATGTATTATGTTAATAGGTCAAAATATTTGTTTTGCTCTCATTATCTTATGTTGGATATAGAAATATTTGTAGATAAACAGAATATGAATTATAGTAGAACAGGCTTCAGTTGATAGGTGATCATGAGAATTAAGTAGACTTAACAGCTGAGAAACGACATTTGACATTGACCTGGCGATGTGTCTTTCTGGGAAAAAATAAAAAAGATTAATCTTCTAATGACGTAAACAAACATTTTACAGACAGGAAAATGTTTACGTTGACATAAAGACTTACTAACACATATCGGATAAAGACGCCCAAGAGAGTTTAATCTATCACAAAGAGCTGTCAATTTAATTCTTGTCTGAATTGCCGAAATGAGGACTTATCCTTATTAAAAATGGAAGAAATTCCCTCGTGTTTGTTTTTCTAAGATTACATTAAAATCGCTCGATCAAATGTCACGTAGTTGCGTACAAAAGTGAAAGTCCTAAACTTTCGTCTTTTCTCTCAAGAATGTTTTCAATTGACCTACAAAAATAATTGACACATATAAACATTTGTCTTATTGATAGAAATAAAGTATTAAGTCTTACGAAATAGCAGTGATTTTTTCTCACTATATTCTCAAAGATGTTTTTCGATCTGAACGACTGTCTTGAATCGAAAATAAAGCTCTCCTAAAGGTATTATGATAGATAAAGTTAGCTCACGTCGCTTACCCCAGAACATTATTGTAAACGATCCACTTCTCATCATCCGTCACAATTTCATTAAAAAAGGGTGCATTTTCATTGCGTTTATACAGTAAATCAGAGATAAAAAAGTGATTCAAAAAATGATTTTCTCTCAGATCATGTGGTATCCAAACACCGTAGCAGTTTGAGTAACCAATCTTCACTAAGTGATCATGGATGGTGGATTTTGATAAATTTAGTTTCTGCCAATTCTTGTGTTATGTAATACAGGTTATTCTCAATCAATGTCTTGTTTTGGTCGGCATCTTCCCGAACGTTCTTCATTAATAAGGTTCAATTACCAACTCTAAGCTTAGCACTTCTGCACAGTTCTGTTAGCGAAAACACTGTTACCGTACAAAGCACATTTATTTTTTGTTCCTTGCGAATCATTTTTGTGTTTACGGAAATTTAAAAAAAGCATCACGTGTCTAAAATGCATCTTATAATCTTCCATTTTCGTAGGGACCCAAAATTAACATGAATTAAGTAATTTCAACCTTTTTCTTTTTCAAAAGATAGTTAAAAGTGTCCTCTAATTGGAAATGCAAACATATTATAGCTGTCGGTAAATTTCACGTTTTCTGACGCGTTGGAATATGAACGACTAAAAATCGGCATGAACTTTCCGTTCAACTTAATAATTGGGGATTTTTGTGCAATGTTGTGCAATTGTCGGTACATTACGTGGGATTACACTGCCGAATTCAAATACGTTTGGAAAATGTTCTTCTCTTTTTACCCGTGCAACCAGAGAAATCGTAGGATAGAATGTGCTCTCTACATTTCTGGTTGCTTCTCGAAGAGCAGAACTTAATTAAAAAAGTGGTTTCACTCAATTAAAAAAAAAAACTACTAGAGATACCCTGGCTATAGCATCTTGCTTGACATCAGTCTAAGATAGAAAGAAATGGTAGCCTACTGCGGGAATATCTTCTACCTAGTCAGTCATGAATCGAAAAGTATATTATCACATATATTTCGACTTAAATTTTACATATTTTATTAAGTTTCAAACACTTAACCGAGAATTCATCAATAAATAGGATGTAGAGTAAAATCATCTTCACGCTTATGCCCTTAAAAATGTGAGGATCTCTCGTACATGAAGCGTCACAAAAGCGGAGATTGTGAAGCAAATCCGGGCTTAATTAGCCTTGCTTGGCTACGCGTTAACCGGAGCTTCTGTGTAAAATTTATTTTAATGGAGTGGCACTGTTGCTAAATGTCATCATGATTCAAAAATAAAAGAAAATCATTATTTTAAAGTTGTTATTTACGAAGTTTACTTTGGGAACGAAATGAAAGTTGATGGTACCTAATAAGATTTACAGTCAAAAATAACGATTATGAATGCCTATATATATACCTTATACCTTGCTAATCAATAAGCCATGTCAATGTCAAAAACTATATTTCCATAAAATATACAAAACGTATATAGTTCAGTTAAGATACTGTTGATCTTTTTTTTCTTTCTTTTCCAAAACAATATTATTACTGTTGTTGTTGTTGTTGGTGGTGGTGGTGGTAGTGATTTTGTTAAATTTGCCCAGTGATATTTTTAAACACCAGAAATAAGTTTACGTGACATTCTGTCAAAACATCATGCAAGAAACACATCCCATGGGATGTTTGCTGTGTCTCTGATTTTTTTGTTTTACAATGTTATTCAGTTGCGTGCAATTGCAATGGTATCAAGCAAGGTGTTTCTGGATGGTTATTTGAAATTGATCCAAGGGTTCCATGAAAATTGGCAAAACTTCGGTATGTACATCTCATATTCTTTCAACATCTACCATTAATACAGTCCTCGCTTCGTGTGTTTTTAACGCTTGGTATCATGGATACTGAGAGAGAGAGAGAAAGAGTGAGAGGGAGAAAGAGTGAGAGAGAGAGAGAGAAAGAGTGAGAGGGAGAAAGAGTGAGAGAGAAAGTAAAAGAGAAAGACAGAAAAAGAGAAAAAAAGAAGAACAAGTGCGAGACGGATTGAAGGGAGTTGCACCTTTCATGAGCCATCGATCTGCATTCCAGTATTTTTATGAGAGATTTCGTCACTTTTCTCATAACTTTCTGGGAACGGTTATGATTTGAAAAAGTACAGAGTGCAACATTAGTAAATCGCTATTTATTAGTAGATCCTTGTTTATTAGTAAAATCCCTGTAATATACACGGCTCCTGTTTGTTATTATGATTTTTGCGTCGTTTTTCCGGAGCCAGTTTTCGTCCGCTGTAAAGTCTTCAAATTCAGAGTCTCGAAAAACACTCAAAGACAATTCATAAAATACAAGGTTTTAAGAACATTCTCTCCAAGTGAAAAGAAAAAAGGTTTAAAAACATTGCAATATTTTAGGAATTGTCTTTCGATGGTTTATTGGAAGTGTAAACTTGAACATTTTTGCAAAAGTTTATAGAATTCTTGATATTCTAAACTCTCTGAATTATTAAAAATGTAACAAACCCTAAAAAGTGGACTCAGTGGTGCAAACTTATCTCCTTTTTCAGCGCAATTAAAAAGAGAAATATTCGATAAGCGAACTAACAACGAATCTTTTCAAAATATAAGGACAAGATTTCGTAGGTGTTCCGTATCTTGTGTAAATCTGCAGGCTTCATTTCTATCTAAACAAACCCACATAGACACAGAAACATATTGAAAAAGGAATACATATCAGTCAGTTAAGTGCCATACGGGATACACGCTTGGGCGATCATGTCTCTTTAGAGACATGGCTGACTTGGCAGAAGATTATGCCACAGTAGGTTGCCATTTCTTTCTGCGATAGACTGGTTGCCAACCAAGGCTATAGAACCCAATCTGTCCTGTTATTTAACCCATAACTGGAGGGAAGAGACGAATTAATACCTTTTCTAACGGTATTTGCACGTAAGTGAATGCAAGGAATTCAACTGGAATTCGAATTCCTTGCATTTACTTACGTGATTTGTTTTTTACTTCTTGTTGATGTATAAATCTTTTTTTTAATGAACTTAATAAATGTAAAATATTTTCAAAAGTTAATTGATTTCGAGTGCTTTCGGATAATTTATTAGACATTATCAAGGATTATATATTCGTTATATCACTGTTAAAAATGAAGTGTAAGTGCTGTTAAGTGACATACGTAATACACGCTTAGGCGATCATGTCTTGAAATTCTTAGCATTCATACACGCAAATACCCATGGAAAATGTATTAATATGCTGCTTCTCCCTCAAGCTATGGGTTGAATGGCAGATTGGGTTCTATAGCCTAGGTTGGCAACAAGTCTACCGCAGAAAATAATTGCAATCTACTGCAGGAAAATATTCTACCCAGTTAGTCATGTCCCGAAAGAGACATGATCGTCCAAGCGTGTATCACATATGGCCCTTAACTGACAGAGATAATATATAAGTTGATGAAATTAGATATATTAAATTTGTCGTCTTTTTCATAATGACTGCTATATGATGGGCTCTCGTGAGTGAATATTTCTTGGGATATTTTAAAAAAGCAAAATTCATTGCAATTGGAAAATCAAAGTAATTGCATTTATACCGATAAAACAACACACTTGTCAGCAGACTATAATGTCATATCATGTTATTTAGAAAGAAACTGTCAAAAATCAGATGCTTTAATGTCGGAGGTGTATAAACAATTATCGAACTGTCTGAGTAGAGAAATGCGTCAAAATAACATTTGACTATTGGTATTTTCTTTTATTAATGATATATATATATATATATATATGTTGACTAACAATTATCCCTCCACATATATATGTATATATCTTTATGAAGGTATATAATTATAAAATCATTTTTATATATCTTTAAGACTCTAATATATATATATATAAAATAAATAAAACAAATTCCGATGTTCAAATTCGCTGAATGGCCATTTCTACGAGAAATTTCTACGAGAAATTCTTACGAGAATTTTCTAGCGTCATCAGCAACGAATTTATCCCCCCAAAAATCAAATAACAAAATGAACACAGGTATTTTACCGGCGGAAGTTCAAAAAAGTTTTCATCACGGAAAATTAAAGGGGCGGGATTAATAAGAAAACAGGCAAAATCTATATTAAAATCTATTTTAATTTTTAGATTTTTAGATTTTTTAAAAACTCCTGAGTCGAGAGTTAAAAGTTGAAATTTAGCTTGTCTGGTTCAAAGAAATGGTAGGGGGAAGAATAAAAAGAAAATGGAAATAAGTAAAAATGAAGAAAAAGGGAGAAGGGGTGGTTGACAGGGAAGTAAGCTAAAAAAAGAAAACAAAACAAGTATTTTTGATACACCATATATATATAGTTATTGTCATCCGCAGACAGATTCGGTTTCGCTGTATCATAGCTCATCAGTACGGTTAGACTCCGATTGCTACACAACCCAGGCTCGAAACCCGACCGATTTGGCGTCACTCGGCGACTCTACCCCTGGGCCACGGGGCGTTCGGTGGAAGAAGCCAGTCTTTTTAGCCCATATTATATTACGCGCCCAATGGTGTATCAAAAATACTTTTAAATCTTTGGAACATTGGGAGCGAGTTCCTCACACCAAAACAAGGACAAAAGTCCATTATAACATATGTCTGCAAATCTTTCATTTTTGAGTTACAAAGTTCAAAGAAAGTTTACAAGAGTGAGCAATGCGTTGCCATATCGACTAGGTTACACTTGTCATTCGCATACATTTATGACTTGTCGGTATTCAATATTTAACGTATATAGTAATGAGTTTAATAAAAAGTGTTTCGTTTAATAGTGGCAGGATATTCATATCGTGAGCGGTCAAATATGATTTCTATAGACGGCCGCGTGAATGCTAAGGTTGTAAGGCTGGATGAGGTTTCGTTTTTGAACCGAAACCAGCCGAGTTAGTCAGCATTTGCTTCGTCGTGTTGCTGAGACAGTATCTGTATCACCATCAACTATGAATTGAGGAAGAACGAGATGCACTCGTGCGTCTGACCATCAAGAACACATTGTTTAGGCTGTCGGAGACAATCCAAGTATCAGCACACGTCAAGTGGCCCTAGCATGTCGTGCATCTCATAATACCACATGGAATTTGATTCAAGACCATCTCCTGTATCCGTATCATTTTAACGTGTTCAGGGACTGTCGCCCTCTGATCCCTCGACACTGGCTTATTGCACAATTTCCCTATTCGTTATTTGTCTCTTCAGTCTTGCTTATGAATGAGGTAATATTTGGAAGAGATGGAATAACAAATTTACATAACTAATATTTGTGGGCGGATCGGAATCCTCACCAGACACCAGCATCAGTTTAGCATTGATGTATGTGTTGGAATTGTAGATAGCTCTCTTGTAGGTCTACATGTTTGTCCTACACATCTTACAAGAACTGTTTATAGGGATTATTTTGAACATATTTCCAAATCTGCTAGAGGATGTAGCCGTGCTAATACGAAGACATGTTTCATGCACGATGGGGATCCAGCACATTTTAGTTACATTCTTCGTGACCCAATGGCTGACATCTACCGTGAAAGGTAGAGAGGCAGTGAACCGGTTCCATGGCCTGTACGTTTTCCTCGGCCACAATCCTTTCGATTTTTAACTGTGATCGCCTAAAGCAATTGGTTGTTTCTATTAATTCATTAAAAAAATAGAATTCCTTATATGTATTTACAAATATAAATACTTACTCGGCTTGTCGAAATGAACACTGGAGTGGGAAGAAGTTCTGAATTGACTGAGAATCATCTGCTTTTAAATGATCGGCACAACATGATAATAAGCACACCTACCCCAGCCTCCAACGCAGTCTGAGTGGAAATATAAACATTTACGGAGAGTTTAACCTAGTCATTTTCTGGACTTTTCACAGACATGACATTTACTCTGCTAATCAAGGAATTTTAATAGATTAATCAGTCGGTTCTACACTTATTCAATGTCTTCCAGAATTTTCCAAGACTCGCAGGAAATTTCAAACATCATTCCAAATCAGAAAACAACGTAAAGAAGAGAAACGAAAGATGAGGATCAGAAAAAGCAACGAAAAAAAAATTGTTGTATGAAAGAAAGAAAGAAAGAAAGGAAGAAAGAAAGAAAGAAAGGAAGAAAGAAAGGAAGAAAGAAAGAAAGAAAGAAAGAAAGGAAGAAAGAAAGAAAGAAAGAAAACGAGATGATTATATATAAAGATAAAGAGTTTAGAAAGAAAAGAAAAAAGAAATGTTTAAACGATGACCCAGAAGAAAAGAAGAAAAGAATGAAATGATAAAGAAAGAAAAGGAAATAATGATTTCCTATCTAAACACCGGACAGTCTTGTTTGCACATTTTTTTCTCGTCTTTGCAAATAGCATAAACGAATAAAATAAAAAGAGATAATTAAAAAAATGAAACCACTAAAAGGCGTTAACAAAAATCAATAACAAGATAAAAAATGCAATTAAATAATAAAAATTGTATTATTATTATTGTTGTTGTTGCTGTTTTTATTGTTGTTTAGTTATCGCTTAAATTACTCCCTGCCAATACCTCATAAATAATGGACTATTCCGTTTTGACTGTTTGGAAAGATGGGGAAAAAACTTATCAGAGACGATGTTTGGTTTCAGTGAGAGAAAAAAAGAGACGGAAAGCAGACGAGGCGGTCACACTCTCATGTGTATAATGTTAGTGAAATGAAAACAACAACAGCAACAAAAACAACCAACCAACCAAACAAACAAACAAAAAAAGAACAGAAAAAACCGATTGGTTATCACCTGTCGTTATCTGTCAGGTGACAAAAATGTGATTTCGAACCGAGAAATTTCTTCCCTGAAAATGAAGATAAAATCCTCAAAAAAAAAAAAAAAAAAAAAAAAAGCCACAATAAATATCTTTCATGCTGTTTTTACACGTGCCGGCAATATTTGTCACGCGGAATCACATTCACAAATGTTTCTTTATCAGAGAATATTATATTCAGATTATTTCTTTGCAAAAACTGGACAAGATTCTCATCATCAACATCAGCAGAAATGGCATTGTCATCATCATCATTATCATATTAGAAGATGGAAAGGACTTATCACAGACACTGTTTGCTTTCAGTGAAAGAAAGAAAGAAAGAAAGAAAGAAAGAAAGAAAGAAAGAAAAATAAAGCGATAACGTTCTCATGTGCTGAAGTTCTGCCTCTGTGAAATGGAAAAACTTGTCAATTTTAAATCTTCCTTTGTACACTCTTACTTCTTTAAACAACTACCTGCAGGTTTATGATTTTGTTGTTAGACTGAAATATTTGATGCAATTCTTTCAATAGGGACATCTCTCTGCTTGTAGTTTTATAATAGGAGAAATCGCAGTGAGCGGCATTCGATGATTGGCATCTGAATTTTGATTAATCAGAAAATGAAAATAGGTAAACTGTAAAATTCTCACGGGTAATAAGTGAAAATAAGTCGTGAAATAGAAATAGAAAAAGAAAAGGAAAGAGAAAATGAAGAAAAAGAAAGTAAAAAGACTAGAAATGGCCACCCAAAAGAAAGATTTCAAATTGGGTACTTGGTTTATGGTCAAGGGTGTATATTGAAAAGAAGACCTCATTTATCAACTTTTAGTAAATTTATTACGTAAAAGCAGAAAAGAAAGAAAGAAAGAAAGAAAGAAAGAAAGAAAGAAATAAGAAGCAGAATAGAGCGAAAGAAAGGGAAAAAGAGAGAGAGAGGAAAATAGAAGAATACAGAGGGGTAAAGAAGGACAGAGAGAAGGAAATTAGATCAGAGAGATAGAGAAAGAAAGAGAGTAAGAATGAATGAGAGAAAAAGATGAATAAAGAATAATATATAGAGAGAGAAATAGAGAAGAACAGAGAGAAGGAAAGAGAAGAACAGAAAAAAAGGATAGAAGGAAAAGAGAAATAGACGGAGAGGAAAAGGAGAATATTAAGAAGAAAACAAAATAGAAAGAGAGAACGCGAATAATCGAGAGACCGATGAAAGAGAAGTATAGAGAGATGGGCAAAGAATAGAGACAGAGGGGAAGCGAAGACAAGACAGAGAGAGAAAGAGAGAAAGAAAGAGAGAGAAAGAGAAAATTAGAGACAGAGAGAAAGAGGAGAATAGAGGAAAGGAAAAAGTAGAAAAAAATTAGAAAGAAATAAAAGAATAGAGAAAGAAAGAAAAAAGAAAGAGAAAGAAAGTGAAGAATAGAAAGATAGAGAAAAGAAATTGATAAAGAGGGGGGGAATAAAGAATAGAGACACAAGGATAGAAAAGAGTGAAATGGAAAAGAGATGGAAAGGGAGAACTCGTTAGAATATAAGACGATTAGAAAGATATATATATATATATATATATATATATATATATATATAGAGAGAGAGAGAGAGAGAGAGAGAGAGAGAAAGAGAGAGAGAATGAGATAAAGAGAGAATGGGAAAGAGAGTAGGCAAGAAACTTGAACCTCTAAATCAGCCCAATAGATCATTCTTGAATCGTGACTTGTTAAAATGACGACACCGATTTTTTTATTATTGTAATGGTGAGTTCTGTTAAAACATGTCAGAAAGGAATTATGCAAAATTCTACTGGCTATAAACATCCTTGAGACGTAGTCCACCGACCCTCATAATGCAAAGGTGAATAAAATGAATTTGAGCGTCCAGAGAGATTTATTTTACAATATATTAGTTATTGTCATTATTCATTATTCAAGAATCACTTTCATCAACAATGAACGTGTACAGTAACTGCAAGTAATTAGTAGCCCAAAATAAAAAAGAAAGATTACATTAATCCCAGATAAATTAGTAGGAGTAGATAGGTTTAAATAGGAGTAGCGAGATTTGCCTATCATCTGCTTCACACTCTTCTTTGGTATTTTAAACAGGCATAGAAGTTTATCCCTTGTTTTCGGTTTAGGATTGAGTTTCCGGTTCTTTTTAAAGTTATTAGTTCTTTTTCTCTCCCAGTAGCGCCTTGCTTGTGTTTCATTGGAAAAAGCAAAAACAAAACGAAAAAAACACATTTCTAAGAAATATATTTAAAAGTAGAAAACGTATAGTTTTAAGACAAAAAAAGGAAAAATTGTAATCTAACAAATATTTTCTTGTCTGGTCATCTATAAATAAAAGAATGGATATGTCTGTCTGTCTGTCTGTCTGTCTGTCTGTCTATTCTAACGAACCCTATTTCTCCGAAAAATTGTGACGGGTGATGAGAAATAGATAATTTATAACAATTTTCAGAAAAAATGATCCTGGGGTAAGCGACATCAGCCAGCATTCGCCACCCCAAAAGCAGGTCTTCATCCAAAGAATATCATGCTGGGCATCTGGTGGGATTAGAAAGAAGTTTTGTTCTATGAGCTTCTGCCAAACAACCAGTCAATTGATTCCGAAAAAATACTGTTCGAAAGTGGACGAATTAAAGGCAGTGATTCAAGAAAAACGCCCAGAATTAGCGAACAGGAAAAATGTTGTTTTCCATCAGGATAATGCCAGACCTCACGTTTCTTTAGCGACTCGGCATAAATTCTTGAAGCTTGACTGGGATGTATTACCCCACCCGTTAACTCACCAGACATTGCTCCTTCGGATTTATTTATTCAGGTCCTTGCAAAATAATCTCAATGGTAAAAATAATAATTCTTTGGATGACATAAAAAAACCTTAATAAGTTCTTTACAGAGAAACCACCAAAACTCTGCAAAGATAGAATTTTTAAGTTAATGGAAAAATAGAGAAAGGTTGTGCAACAAAATGGGTCATATTAAGTTGAATCAATATTTAATAGCATAATTTTGTTTTGTGTTTTTATTTCAAATAAAAATTGGCATGAACTTTCTAGACAACCTAATATTATTAGCATTTTTAATAAAACAGGATTACTGAGTTTACCAAAAACATGGTAAATAAAGATATTTTTGTTCTTTTTATGAGCAAGAAAATGAAAGGAAACGCTTTGATATTTACAAGTTCAATTAATTTGCAAAATAATCTATTTAGCCATTTTTGACAGTATGAGTTAATAATAAAACATGTGTACACATACATTGATAAAGAATATATCTACAAACGAACTTAACATTAACTCCTCTGGGTGTTGAATTTCAATTAGCCCTAGAATTAGGGGACTATGATATTTTTGCTACAAAATTATTTTTTTTATTATTTTTGCTACAAAAAAAACCTTAATAAGTTCTTTACAGAGAAACCACCAAAACTCTGCAAAGATAGAATTTTTAAGTTAATGGAAAAATGGAGAAAGGTTGTGCAACAAAATGGTTCATATGTAATTGAATAAATATTTAATGGTGTACGTTTCTTCTGTGTTTTATTTTCCCTTAAAAACTGGTATAAAATTTTCGGATAACCCAATACAAATAAAGTTAGCTCAAAATTTAAAATATATTTAGATATTAAATATTTTATTTTAACGCAGATACAAATTTTAACAGAAAAATATGAATGTTTTTAAAATTATATAAAAAAAGTGAAAACCAGAAAAAAATCAGGAAAACATCTACGTTGTCTTTGGCAATTAATCCTGGTGTTTGCAAAATTTTCTAGTAACTCCTATTTTCTAGTCAGCCCTGGACGAAGAGAAAATTATTGCTTTCTGAAAACGCAGAAAACATGAAGAATAGAACAATAAACAAAACAAAAAAAAAAAAAGAAAGAAAAAATAATCTATTTACACTCAGTACAATTCTGTTCAAGTTAATACGAAATTTCAGGACTACACAATTAACGAATAAGATTTTTCAAACGCTGTGGTACATCAATGCATCATGGAAGCGTATCTCGAGTGCACGCGGCATTTTGAACACATCCAGGACGCTACAGAACTTGAAACTGGCTCGTTGGATCATTTCAAACTAACAGATAATGTGTCATCTTTAAAATTGAATGGGTTCAATTTCGTGTTAAAGAATCTGTTACGGAACAATTTCAAAATAACTGTCAACAATGTACTTCGTTCTTTTGTGATGGTCCCAGAAAGTAAGTAACGTTTGTTTCTGCTTCCTCCTCCTCCTCTTCCTCCTCCTCCTTCTTCTATTTTTCCCGTTTCTCACAAGTTCTTGAGTCGGAGGGAGGATCCATTACCCATTACCCTACCTTGTTGGTCCAATGTGTATTGGTAGGGGATTTAATACAATTGGGCGATCATGTCTCTTTTCGAGTTATGTTCACCGAAGTGTATCTGCGTAAGATAATGTAATGAACACGATGGAAACACGGCTCTCCCCAACTTTTCACCTCGTGCCGTTAATCATTGCCTTATTTGCATTTACAGGCTTACACTTACTCCCAAGCAGTCACTAAGTATTCACCAGGCTCCAGGTTACTCCGGTGTACCACATCTCATGATGTGGTACATATATATATATATATATATATATGTGTGTGTGTGTGTGTGTGTGTGTGTGTTTGTAAATAAAAAAACAAGAGAAAAAACTATTCATAGCCGATGAGTTTTGTCCTCTCACGGACGTTATCAAGGCCCATGGATTTATGTTGTTGCACGTGTTTATATACAAGAGCAAGAATGTTATTGGCTTATCCATTGGCTGTTACATTTGTGACCGTTCATGAATAGTCATCAGCTGGTTAAAAGGTCAGTCAAAACACGTGGAGGACAAAAAGTGATATGATTCAATGTCTGGGAAGATAAAAGTAAGCGAATAATGTTCAAGATTTAAAATTAAGATATTTTAAATATATTTTAAATGAAAGAATATTGTTTAAATTGTGATCCAATTTTCATGGTTTATGTGCGTCAAAAACATGAGATGAAGGATGTAACTGCCTGTCTTTTATTGTTTTATTGTTTTCCTGTGTTTTGACCGAAGAAAATATTCCTACATCGAATGACAAACTGAAGCATTTAAGGCTCAAGAGTCTTAATAGTGTGACAAGAAGTTCCTAGAGTTTTGTGTTTTTTAAAGTCAATATATAATTAATCCTATATTTAGTTGCATATATGTCATTTTGATACACAATATTTTGCCATTTTTCAGACAACTTCATTATTCCATCCTCCCATCTGGCATCTTTCTGGTTGATGAACTGATCTAAATAGTTTAGGACAAGCTTCCAGAGAATTGAAGCTCTTCTCAAAAGATACTTAACAAGAGATAGATATAAATCGATCGAGATGGATATTTTTTGAAACATTGGGTCATATACGAAAATAATAGGAAGTCCAGCTAGGCAGGTATACAATAATCTCGGTATGAAAGAACTGAAGAAGCCATAAACGTTACTCGGCTGACATAGACAAGAATCGGAGGAAGGTGATCATTCGTTAAATCTGAATAGAAAAAAATCAATGGATTTGAAAGGAATGAAATATGAAAGATATCTTAATAGTTCTCTCCATTGTCTGACACAATTATGATTTACTCGACTGAAATAGGCATGAATAAAAAGAGTGAGTGACTTAGATGGTCAGATAATGAAAGGCAATTTGTGCAAAATGAGATGCTATACAGATTGAGTAACATTAAACCTGAGCTTCATATATTGTTCATTCTGTACATATGTAATGAAAACAAGGGACATTTTAACTGAAATGATTGATATATTTATATGACTCTTTGCTTATTAAAAAGAAAAATTCAAAGTTTTGTTTTGTTTGTGTCTTGTAAACAAATCTCTGAAGAAGCTTAATAAAGTGAAACATGTTAGATTAAAGACACTTTTTCTACCTGTTCTTTACTTATTCTACGATACTTATATATATATATATATATATATATATATATATATTGTATCGAGGCAGGAGATAATTTTCTAAACATACACTGTTAAATATAAGAGACAATGAATGTCTATTATGTTTAATCATGAGTCATTCTAAACATCGTATTTTGGCTTTAACTTCAGGTGAAAATAAAATTCTCCAACATTTGGATAATTTTTATTAAGTTGGTTTTAAGATTTCGGCTCACATGAAACATCTTCTATCATACTTATTATTTGATCATGCAAATATATATATTCTTTGAAGAATCTCTGAAGAAGCTTGCTATAAAGGAAACATGTTAGATTAAAGACACGTATTTCTTGTTCTTTATTCTATTCATACTTATATTAAACAACATTTCTTAGAAAAACATAGCCATGTAGGTAATATCAGACAGATTTTAGTCAACAATACAATAATACTCACTCATACACACAGTAAAAATAAAAACTATACTAAATTAAATAGATAAAAATAGAGAACTCTAGATATTATCCAGAGCAATATGATATATAAAAAAGGAAAAGTCAGCACATAATTAAAGGGTTATAAAGCCAGAATTTATTTCGGCACATGTAAAAACAAGCTGCCTCATCAGTCCCGAAAAATCAAATAGTTTAATTTAATTTTTAAAAAATCGATATTAACAGAGAGAGGGGAAATATTTAGGTCAGGTGAAAAGCAAAGTGTATACAGCCTAGAATTGAAGTAACGACCATGCCGGAATTGTCACAAGAATTAAGGAACACATACACAAGTCCACACATATACAAAAGTTCTTAAAGGAAAGATAATATAAAAGAACAACGCAAGAGAATAGATATAAGCGAACGCTATACGAACGCAAATAGACCCACAACTATAGGAGGCCATACAGGCAAGTGTATAAAGGATATCAGATTAGCAATAAAAAAATACTGGAAAAGTAATAATTTGGAACTTTTAAATAGAAATGGATTTTGACATTATAAGAATCGAAGTTAAAATTAAGGATGTTTTGATCTAGAAGTTTTTTTTTAAAAAAAAGAATCTCTATAGTTTACAAAAGAACAGCAGAATAACTAATAGCAAGGTGATAAACCAATAGCATTTTGCTGTGAACCTTGAAAACTAATCGATACAAAAGAAAATTGTTTATTCTCGGAGCAGTGAGGTTGTACTTTGGTAGTATATTAGTACGTTCGCACTAGAAAGAAAGATATGTTACAAGTGAAACACGTTGAACCGGTTCTTTTAATAAAAGAGGCGAGAAAAACGAAGACTAGGGGAGTAGGAGTTAGGGTTTGACTGTCTTCGAGGGCAGTTAAACTGAGTTGAGAGACATCAGAGATTGAAAGGAAGTGTCTGCTGTGTGTTGCTGATGCTGAGGGCGAAGAAGCGAAATATCAAAATACCACTACTCCTACTACTACTACTACTACTGCTAATACTATTCTAATACTATTACTACTGTTACTACTACCGAGAATTAGAACGTTGAAGGTGGGAGTAGTTGCGCTAAGTACAGAGCAAAAAGGGTTAAACGAAGGCCGCGTCTCTCCTTTACCGAAATTATTCGAAGGATTTGTACTTTATTTGGTTATTATTCATATACAAGAGACATTCAACTTTGTGCAAGAAGAATTGTTTTTGTGTGTGTTTGTTTTTTATATATATAAAAAAAACACACACATACATGCACTAACACACTTACAAGTACACACACACATACACACACATACTCACTACAACTAACAACAGCACTAGAAGCGAAAGAGGACCATTCGTTTAAAGGTGTGACTCTATCTCTCACGGTGATACTTTCTCTTCTCCCGCGGGGATACTTTCCTTTGGTTGGTTTAAAACAACGGAGAGAGAAATTGATATTGGTGATATTATTAGTGTTTTATTGCGTCACGCGATGTGAGCTTAGGAAAAAAATAATTTTAGTACCATCAAGTGCTTCTAAAAGCACGGAAACATAAAATAAAGTTATTTTGGATAAATATACATTTCTCGTCTTTCATGATTTTCGCCTCTTTCATGTTCAGTATGGATTTCTCTTAGATCTGGAGTGTATTCCGTTAATCTGAAGACGCGTTGACAAAACAAGTGTCAGAGTGATTTGATAAGGTCAACCCGGAGATCAAAGCCGCTGGTGGGTACATCGGGTCCGGGAGAATCGAAAATAGAATCAAGCTCCGATATGAGTTGGCAAAATCTCATTCGTTGAGCTAAAGACATCCGCAAATCGAGTGGGCGAAGACCGATTTTCATTGGCCGAAGACTGTGAGCCGGCCGGGTCCCCAGAGAGGATCGAAATTGGTTATAAAAATAGATGCTCGACGAGAAAAGTTCAGTTGGAGACCTAATTGTTCAGATTTGGGGCAGATCGCCACCGCCGTCAGTACCCCCACACACTCCGCCGGCGGCCGCTCCGATTCGGCACATTCCGTCAGATTCCGTCAAGAACCCGAAAGAACTTTACTGTTTTAGAAGTACATTTCAACGCTAACAAAACTTAGAGTAAACATTTCAATTAACGATTAGAAGCTTTGATGCTTTTGGCGAACTTTCTCTCTCCGTTGTGAAAATCATTTTCGACGATTGTATATCATTTTCGACAACTGTATTCTTGGGAAAAGACAGACATTGTTTTTTTTTTCTTTATATAAAGACATTCTACGTGGCTCTCCAGGCGTGTTCGACTTCGTTCATTTATTTTATTAATTTATTTATTTATTTTTTTTTTTTTTTGGTGCTGTGTTTATTTTTTTCAACTTATAAGTGTACACCAGTGTCCGGACCGGCTAAGAGGGACGACTATTGAAATTGCACGACGAGACTTCTGGTATCTAATCAAAACGTGGGACAGTGGTCCGTTGTTGCAAAAGACGTCCTCTAGTCCAGCTTTTGTGGAGACATCATCGGACGGGATCGCCACGACCGGGTAGCAGTGTCACAACTTGGATGGTCACGACTGTCATCGAGAACGAGCGTCACATTAGATAGACAGCCAGCCAGGCTGAGGCGTCACATCTGGTGCCGTTTCGACCAGGATCTGGCTTGAGGGCAGCAGTCTGGCGTGCGGTAGTATCACAAAGGCACAGCCCACCAGCGGACGTGAAATCATGCTCTCCTATCATTCTGAAGATGAGATTATGATCTCGAATTAATAATGAATAATAAATAGGTAATACCCAACACCTTTACCTTTCTTTAATTTACAAAACGCATTGTGATAGCCTTCAAATACCTACCAATACACCATATAAAAAAAACATTTGTCCTTCAAGAATCGCACCGACTTGGTTATATTTATTTTTTTGTTAGCCTGATTTTCACCTGACAAATACGCAGATGGACCACTGGAGAGTTTCCGGGTTTGTACGATCTGATGACCGCTCTCTAGGATCAAAACAATCACAACATGGCTGGAGGGTTGCATCGAACTGACATTGGAAATCAAAGACTTATGTCTAACCTGAAATACTGGACCATACCAGACCAACGGCCGGTCATGTAGAGTGCGTCGGTCTAGTGGGGTGAGGATACGGTGTGATATATACATTTTTTTTTTCTAAACATATACTGTTAAATATAAGAGACAATGAATGTCTATCATGTTTAATCATTAGCCGTTCTAAACATCGTATTTTTGGATCCAAACAACCCACACTTAATAAAATCAATCCTTTACTCCTAATTACTTTACTATGTAAATAGGGGTCGCAGGTTCGAATCCTGCTGGATAGCACACATTTTTGTAATAAAATTTATCGTAAAATAATCAGGCCGGTAGATATAAATATAGAATACCGTTTAATTAAAAACAGAATATCTACTTAAATACGAGTATCGGTAAAAATAATGTTCAAAATAATTCATTACAAATATATATATATATATATATATATATATATATATATATATAGAGAGAGAGAGAGAGAGAGAGAGAAATAAGTAGAGAAAGAAGAAAAAAATGAACAGTAAAGTAACTTATAGAGAGCGGGAGAGAGAGAGAGAAAAAGAGAGTAAATGTACGATGGGAGAAAAAGAAGGAAAAAGAACTGACGAAAATGTAAAGGCGAGCAAAAGATGACAGGTAGAATAGAGAAGATCAACACATATAGGCGAGCAGAATTGAGAGAGGACAGGAATAGAAACAAAGACGATATACGCATGCGTAAAAGGCAATGAAACCGGAAAAGACGAATGTGAGATGGTCATTGCATTGTGGTGTGTCTTTTTGTCAGAATGCACTGTCAGACTACACTGTTTCTTTTGTCAGAATACACTGGAAAATGGGACGAAGGCAGATGCAAGAGATGAGATGAAATTTCAGCAGGAATCGTCTAATTCTGGTGCAATGGATCAGCTGCTAACAACGAACATGTGATGAGTTGATTTGTAAAGTGTAGCTAGTGAAAACCACGTCTACATAAACTGTGACGTCTGAAGAGAGACAAGGTGATTACGTTAGAGCATTGATTTTTTCTTCTCTTTCTTTCTTTTTTTTCTTTTGACTCTCTTTACCAAAAACTAATATCTTCGCTCTATCATTCGCTAGTCTAGCTTGTCTGCTATGCTTTTTCTTACTCGCGATTGACTTAAATTCGTTTAATTTTGATGAATGCGTTTATACAAGGAAAATTATTTTTCTCTTGATTTGTAATTGTTTCTGTTAGATTTTTACCGACTTCCATATTTCTTTACTAAAAATATACTTGTAAAATATTAAAACGAACTATGCAATGTTTAGAGACACGAATATTAAAATGGTTATTCGTATAAAATATAAAACGAAATCTCAGTTTAAAAAGTACGATGATTTCCTCTATCTGTCTATCTCAATCTGTTCAAATCTATCTATCTATCTATCTATCTATCTATCTATCTATCTATCTATCTATCTATCTATCCTAATCTGTTCAAATCTATCTATCTATCTATCTATCCTAATCTGTTCAAATCTATCTATTTATCCCAATTTGTTCAAATCTATCTATCTATCTATCTATCTATCTATCTATCTATCTATCTATTAATTTTTATTCCTTTAAAAAAAAGGACGATATAAATTTTGGCGCTCTCATGCCTTCTATTTTATTTCCTCTTTTTATGTAAGACTATAAAACTTATGTAAGACATTTTAGTCACCGATTTTGCATGTCTTTTTTCTCCCGATTTGTGAACAGAAAATGTCCTGCATTTTTAAAAATATGACTAAGATAATTATTTACTCTTCATTGTATCAACAAAGCAGAGTGCTTCATATGATATGTGGCCTTCAGTACACTCCCAATATGTGTGTGTTTGTGTGTGTGCGCGCACACGTGTCTGTAACGCCTTCAGCAGTTTGAACAAAGATCAAATATGATTTGTGTATTTGACCTTCATACACTTCACACTTTTTATGAAGTGACCATGCTGATGAATCGATTCAAACGCAGGTTTTGTAGTCGGAAGCGAACTACTCTAGCCAGTTACCCTTACATACAGACAGATAGACACACAAAGAACGCCGCTCTAACCGTTCGCTCTTACATACATACACACTTACAGACAGACAGACAGACAGACAGACAGACAGAACGCAGTTTTTATATTTGGAAAGCGAACCATCTAACCATTTTCCCTTATATGCAAACAGACAGAAAAGACACAGATTTTATAGTTGGAATGCAAACCACTTTAACCATTCACCCTTACCTGCAGACAGACAGACAGAACCCAGATTTTATGGTCGGAAAGCGAAGCACTCTAACCATTCGACAAACAGACAGACATGCATGAAATGAAATGCGAAAAGTTGGAGAAACAAAAAAGTATTTGAAATCTGAAATCTGGAAAAAATGTATGAATGAAAAAGAAAATGCTGATTCAGGAATGGAAGTTGGTCGATTTGTTACGCAGGTAACATTTGGAAGGACTCATGTGAGTCCGGTTATAAAAAAGAACGAAACACGCAGTTCAAACAAATAGCAATAAATGTATCAACAAAACACGTTACTGAAGAATAAGAAAGAAACGAAGTTGAAGTTATGAACAGTTCAATACAATTTTCAGTCTGTGTATCTGAATTATTTCCATGGCTTGTGAAATATCTTTTGGCCGCTCCAAATGTCAAAGGGAAAAGAGAAAGCGCTTTTCAAATATATCGCGCTGCCTATGATTATTGTCAGGGGCGGTAATCCAACGATATCATGAAAGCTGACGTAAGGAGAATTTTTTTTTCATAATAAAAGATGAAGAATCTTTCCAATTTTTATAAGATGAAAAAAAGAATGAAATTGAGGAAAATTTGGTAAAAAATATAGCAGAGATTGGGGAAAAAATGTAAGCGAAATAAGAGAATACAAGAAACAAGATGTATCAAGGAAGCAAGGTAGGAATTCAATGTACAAGAATGGTAACAAATATGTATATAGAATATCGATCGTTCTTGGAAAGTGGATTTTATACTAAAAATAGAAACCATAGAGAATCGTTTCACTAAATAGAAATTCGTGTGTTCGATTTTCCACCATAGTGTTATATTTGGTGACTATATCTTCTGCTATTTTTAACATTTCAAAATGTCGGTCAGTTCTCCTTGTAACTATGTTGACCTTTCAATATTATTTTGTCTCTCACACAGTATGCTTTGTCTTTTCAAGGAATGGACACTCATATTTCACCTCAGATTCATGAATTTTATTGATCTTGAGCGAAATCATATGCAAAGCATCCAAATTTGGCTAAGGATGCTTCGAAATGATTTCAATTTTCAGTTTGAAGTGTAAATTATCAAAAATAACTTTTTCTTTTATCTTTCGTTTTTGCCACTTATTCTTAAATTAAAATTTCAAATAGTTAAAATAATTGAGAGTTAGGAAGGCCGTAGTTAGAGAGAGTATTGAAGGAACAGAAGACTCGGTAGAGGAAACAAAGAATATGAAGTTTATTAGATACTCATGCATAGGCCGAATATACTTGATTACATCAACGAATCTTTAAAACCTCCTCTAATATAGCGGCTTTCCATAACACAAGAAGATGGAATAATAATTATCAACGACAAATAATTAAATACAAAATAACCGAAAGTTATCAATAATAAATACTGAGTAAAAAGAAACAACACAATGCAATAGCTACAATCGAGTTCATTAAGATTCACAATTATTTCTTTAAAATAATTAAAAAATACAGCAGTTACAGCTTCGGCATAATTGTTAGAATGGAGTGCAATAAACAGGAAATACTTAACCTTACTTACTCATAATGCTCTATTGAACAAATTATGTAAGTAATCGAGCCATAGCACAATACACATGGCCTGAAGAGTGTGTACAAGCATAAAACAGACTGTCACCGCTCGGTGTTGATCACAGTGTCCACTTTCATATTTGCGTTCGCTCTGTCCCAGTTATTGAGCCCTTTTATCTATACATATGCTATATTGTAGAACTGTTTTCATTATCTTTTTATATAAACATAAACACATGACATCTCCATTGGTGACCTTAAATTGTTTTTATCTTGTTATAACTCAGCTGCGTAAATACACACAGAACAATCCTTGAAAACGAATGTAGCAACATTCGAAAGTACCCGGGAGAAAATAATGTGAAATAGGAATAAAGACGAACATTCGCAAATTTATTGATAACACAAAACAATTCGGACATTTGAAAAAAACCTACTGAAAGACACACACACACACACACACACACACACACACACACACACACACACACACACATATGAAAGTGAACGTTGAAGTCAACACCTAGCGTTGACAGTCTGTTTCCTGCTTATACACAAAATGACCTGACGATTTCGTATGAGCATGCGCTAGACTGTCCCTGCTACGTGGTGACTTCAGCCTCCACTTTTATTTTTGCATATTTTCTATACCTGGTATTGAGCACTTTAATTCATAAATATACCACGCCTTAAGACTATATATATATATATATATATATATATATATATATATATATATATATATATAGGATGGTCCAAATGTAAAAGGTGGACAGTAAATGATAACATTTATTACGAGATTGCATACAAATTTTCAATTACAAAAAAGGCGATTCTGCTGAACATTTTTGCACTGTGAATAAAAACTTCAGTAACAAGTTGCTTATGATTGATCCTTTGTACATACCTATATATATATATATATATATATATATATATATATATATATATATATATTCTAGACATATTCTATTAAATATAAGAGACAATGAATGTCTATTATGTTTAATCATGAGCCGTTCTAAACGTCGTATTTTTGCTTTAATTTCAGTTGAAAATAAAGACAAAAATTCTCCAACATTTGGATAATTATTTATTGGTTTTCTTCTAAGCTTTCGGCTCACATGAGCCATCTTCAGAGAGGTAGTTTAAACTGAAATATTATAAAATCCACCATCACCGACGATTTTATTTTGTGTTGACATAAAACTCCGCTTGGCAACGGCAATAGTTACCAAAAATAATAAACGCAGTTCTTAAGTTTGCGATGCGGTTTTATGACGTCACACCGCGGGATGTGAGCCGAAAGCTTAGAAGAAAACCAATAAATAATTATCCAAATGTTGGAGAATTTTTGTCTTTATTTTCAACTGAAATTAAAGCAAAAATACGACGTTTAGAACGGCTCATGATTAAACATAATAGACATTCATTGTCTCTTATATTTAATAGAATATGTCTAGAAAATTACTTGCTGCCTCGATATACTAAATATATATATATATATATATATATATATGGTATCAATTGCACTTTTATGCAAGTTTCGTTCAAAATGACAGTCAAGGTGCTCTCGTTAACTTTTTTATATTATTTTTCACGTGATCTTTTTAGAACTTAAATTATATAAAAATTATCTTAATGTTTTATTTCTCCAAGAGATTTTACCTCTACTTTTAGCTGTTATCAAAGATGAATTTCATTTTACTTTTAACTGAATATATAAATTCAGTTATATATTCAGGTAGAGTCATAGGAATGCTTGAGCACATTGTGGCTGTGGTGGTAGTTGATTTTTTGAGTGTTGGCTTTATTATCTTTATTAATAAAGTTGTCATTATTTTTAGCTTTTTTTACAAGTAGAATGTCGTTATTGTATTTGTATTATCAACGGATAGAGTTTGGTAGATCTCCATGGGTATCTAAATAGACCTAACAGATCTATGGTCAGAGAGAGGCAACGCGATTCTTCTTGTTAAACTGCTTACCGCATTGTCAAAAATCACAATTCATGCAAGATCTAAATTAGATAGAACCAATATTATTTACGTATTTACATATCCTTTAAAAAACTGTTCTTGATCAATGCAAATTCGTAAATAATTACATTTGATATCTTACTACATGTTTAACTTTTGTGAAAGTTTTATAAAGATGCACCTATATATAAAAAATAATAATAATGTCTAAAGTTTTAGTAAGTGATTCTATTGAGTCCCACGTGTTATTCCAAAAAAGTTTCAGTTCAGGAAGTAGTCGTAAAAATAAGGAAATTAGAAATAGAACGTTTGGAAGATACCAAAATTCTAGAAATATGCAGATTGGATGTTAGCCCCTATAAAAATAGGTTTTGGTTTAATGAGTAGTTAGTTGATAACAGGATGTGCTGATCTTATCAGCTCCGGCTTTGATTCAAGGATTTATATATAGCCGAAAGAATCTCTTTAAGTAAAGTCGCCGACCAACTAAAACTTGAAAGAATTGTTAAAAGTATTTGCTGACATATCAACTCCGGTTTTGATTCAAGGATTTATATCCAACCGAAAGAATCTCATAGAAATGTCCAACCAACTAAAACCTGAAAGAGAACCTTCTGGAACAAAAAGGGTAAATACATATTTTTGACTCTTTCATTGACCATGCTTGAAATTATTCTTTATATACACATTTAAGGATTTCCAAAATGAATAGCACTTAACTTCTTTGCCAACTTTACTGGGTAAAGATACTTGACACCTTACCTTCCCTTTCTCTCTTCGTAACACTCGCCATTAGTAAACTCTATGTTTCTGGTTTTGAATGCAACAAAGATTGTATATTTGTAAATATTTTATTTGGTGTGTTTTTGTAAATTAAATATTTGTCTGTGATTTTTATCTCTGAGTTTTGGTCAATCATTTTTATAATTTTTATTTTGTTACACTTAACACGTAACAAATCCTTTTAATTCCCCACACCCTTCCAGTTCTTTTCCGCTCACATCACACACCTCGTTCATTTTTACCATTTTGACTAAAAGCACTTACCTGGAGAGGGTCTCGAACCTTGTATTGACTGATACTTAGTATAAAATATAGCACTGAATGCGGATAAATCCCTTTGCAGATGAAGAAGAAACTTGAAGTAGCAGCCCCCCCCCCCTCGCCACTGTTCCGACCGATGAATGCTGAAAATAACATTGAGAGAAAATGCGATTAAGAAGGAAGGGTTAAGGAACTAAAAGGAAAATGATATTCACAGTTGGAAAGATCGAAAGATCGAGTTGAACTTCCTCTTGAGTCATCATGAGGACAAGGGTCAGGCGAATTTAACAGGACATACTGATGAAAAAAGAAACAAATAAAAACAAGTCACATACTTAAAGAACAGCATATAGGATGTTGTGGAGAACCATGATCACTCATTTTCGAGAGGAACATCACAAATAAAAAATACTCTCTATAGATACAGTTTCATCAATGTAGCGTCGGATTTTGCACTATTCGTGTAAATAGCTACACTTTAATTTCTGGCCACAAGTTATTGAATCGTACTATTTTTTGTCTCGAACCAATAATCCGCTTGGACCAGACAACATCGTTATTTGGTGAGATGGTGATAAGCAAAAGTAGATTAACGTTTGACCTGTGGGGAAGAAAATCAGAATTAAGCCTTTCTTAATTAATATTCCCCACCCCGTCTCTCCACATCATTCGTTGTTGGCTTTTTATTATTGACGTCGAATGGTTAACTCTTTTACTTTAATCGTTTCGTAATCCCAGCTTGCGACTTCTTTTTTTTTTATTCTGGTTTTACAACATCGAAACTTTGTAGGCGGATAATCTAGCCTCTGAATCGAATCAGGTACGAATAAAAAAAAGTGCGCTTGAATGGTGAACAGAAATTCTGAAAATTATTCTGCAGAGATTTATTCGTGGACAATAAATATTCGGCTAACAAACGGGAATGTATTTTTTGTCCTATTCTTAATCTGAATTATGAAGACGGTAATTTTCTCCTAAATAAAGAGAAGACTTGAGTTAACAGGGGGAGTGCTTCAGTAGAAGGGTGATAATAAGTTTTAACCTTGCGTTAGTCACATGGGTGGGATTTTGTTTCTTTTACTCTCTCCCACAACTCACCTGGTTCATATGGAACTGGCAATGTGGTGCAGTTGTAGCCCCCGTTCTCATGAATATCAGGGCACTGTCCTTTTTCGGAAATCTCAAGTGACTAACTCAGGGTTTAAGAAAAACTACTGCAAAAAGATGTCGTTGTGATGCAGTGAAAATCGGCTCGGAAATCGGAGAGCCGAGTTCAAATTCCAGTTGGATTTACTTTCGCGTAAATGCACTCGAGAAAGGCAATAATCCACCTCCCTTTCCTTCACTCATGGGTTGAACAACAGGACAGATTAGGTTCTATAGCCTTGTTTGGCAACCAGTCTACCTTAGAAAGTAATTGCATTCTATTGCAGGTAAATCTTATGCCTAAGCGTCTATCACGTAAGGCACCTGCAAAAAGAATATTTTGCTGCTGACAAAACACTAACTTAACTTGTTATGTCAACCCTTCCAGGTATAGTTTGCAAGTTTTCAATTCATCAAAAACTTTCTCCCGAATTTTAATCATTGAATTTGATGACAGAAGAATCGATCGGCTACAAATTAATTTTCATTTAATATTTAAAATTTATTTTTTGCACAAAAACAGATAAACTCTTCAAAAATATATGTCATAATTGTTAAAGTAAAATTTGATAAACGGTTGGATTTTTCATTTTAAATCTATAACAAATTCTCTCTGCCTTTCCATCCTTCTGTCCTGCTTGTTAAATTTAGTTGTATTTGTGGTGCAGTAGATGTCGTCTCGAAATGAGAAATCAGAAAGCCGAGTTCGAATTCCACTTGAATTCGTTGCCTACACTGGCGAACAAATAATCCTGGGAAAAGTATTAATCCAGATCTTTTCCCTCCAGATATGGGTTAAATAACAGAACACTTTTGGTTCTGGCGACCTGTATACTTCAGAGAGGAATGGCAAACTACTGTGGGAGAACTTCTGCCACATCAGTGTGAAATTGAAAGAGACATGATCTCCCAAGCGTGTGTCATGTATGCACTAAACTGACTGATTTCTCAGAGAGGAAACACTTGACTCGCACGTGCTTCAAAACTTTCATCCGATAGAACATTTGGGGAAGGATTTTAGTGTATATCTAAGCTTATTTATAAATGGAAATTTGTCTCTGTGTGTGTGTGTGTGTGTTTCTGTCTGTGTGTGTGTGTCCGTTATGTATAGACTCCGAAACAGCTGAACCTATTTTCTAGAAAATTTACACTGTTGTACTATAAGCATCTTCGAGTGTTCTTAGCTAGGTTTTGTGTCGAGGTACTCCAATAAATATCGAAAATCGATAATCGAAAAATCGGGTTATAGAAGGAGTGGTCCGATTTTAATCAAATGTGATACACTCGTAGACAAAGACATAAGAAACGATATTCACAAGTTTCAAGGTGGCACTTCTTATAATAGTGCAGAAAACCGATAATATATATATATATATATATAAGGCAAGATGTTTGTGCGTGTGTCTGTTTATCTGCCTTTACGTCTGTATTTTTTTCAGCCCTTTTATTTTAGTTTTTGCTTCGGGTTTGGCTCTAAATAGGTATAATTTTAATTCTTAGTCTCAGCCATGATACAATTTACTCAGAGGACTTATTTGGCCTTCAAAATTCAGTTTACGACGAAAAAAACTTATTTGATATCGATACCAGGAAATCAAAATTTGACTTACATCCATTCATTTTTCTTTCAGTCTACGGTTTCACTTTAACTGGAAACAAGTATTGCTTTTTAGTCTTTTGTGCCAACGTCCAAAGAGTCTGAGCTCCAGGACCATGGATTAGTTTTAAAGCTTTAATTACACCCGAGCAACGCCGGGCTATACTGCTAGTAGTTTATATAAACATAACGGCGGAAAATTAAGGAAGGAATTGAGGAACCATTAGAACACAAGCGAGTAATATCGGCTGGAAATATGAGAACTGGTTTTAAATAAAATCTTCCCGTTCTCTCCAGCGAGAGCGTCCTCGTCCTCGTCGTCGTCATCATTAATGAAACTGTCCACAATAATTAAGTAATAAGAACCATTTATGGGCCCTGCATAGTCGATATGCAACCGAGTCCATGGGACAGCTGTTTTTGGCCATGATTGAATCCTTAATGGTGGATCCCTTGCTGCCAGTTGACATCCTCTGCACTGTTTCACCAAGTTTTTTTATGTCTTGGTCAATCCTCGGCCAATAAATATAGCTACTCATTAGAGATTTCATTCTCGAAATCCTTGGATGGTCAGAGAAATTCTTTTAGCCTTTTCTTTTGCAGAGTACCTGGCATTACAATTCTATCTGCGTTTAGTAATACCTGATCACAGATTGAAAACGGTGACACACTACTTCCTTTCTTAGTTTTCTCGATCAACCAGACTTGCTTTTTCATTTTTTAAATGAAATCATTGTTCTCCGTTGCTTTTTCACATCTTCTAGAATAATCGGCAGTTCTCTAATAGTGTTGCATACCAGATCCGACAATTTACTTTCGTCTGTTGTTGACGCTATTGCTGTTTCTTCCAATGGTTTCGTATATTCCGATATCAATCTTGATAACCCATCGGCGTGACCTAGCTTCTTTGAAGGTACATATTCTATTTTGAAATTATAACTAAATAGAATTACACCCCAACGATGTAGTCGATTTACCGTGTTAGTTGATATATCTTTTTCCCCCAAATATTGATAACAGCGGTTAGTGATCTGTTTGCAGAATAAATTCTCTTCCGTACAGAAACCTCTGAAATTTTTTCACATTGCTAAAATGTCTTTTCCAATTTGACTGTAATTTCGTTCAGCGGTAAGTAACGTTCTCGAGGCATGTGTTATTGGCTTCTTAGATCCGTCCTCGAATTCATGAAGTACTAAAGCACCTAGTCCCTCGTTACTGGCACCTGATGCTACAATAATTTTTCTTTTGCGGTCGAAATGCACTGACGATAGGTCTGATAATAGACAGCATTTTATTTTTTTAAAAGTTTCTTCGCATTCTTTCGACCATATCCACTTTGCGTCCTTTTTCAACAACTCATTTAGAGGAGCTGTCATATCATACAATTTCGGGATATAAACGCTACTTTATTAGCTTACTAATCCCAAGAACGCCTGGGGTTTAGCCACATTATCAGGTGCTGGCATATTTTTTAAAGCCTCGGCCCTTTCTGGATCCGGTTTTCTTCCTTTACTGTCAATGATCTCCCCTAAATATTTTATCTTCTTTAAGAAAAACTCACATTTTTCAGCACTCAGCTTGAACCTCAATTCTCTTAAATATTGCTCTAATATGCGTTTTGTGTTGGGCCTCGTTTTCACTTTGAATCAAAATATCATCTAAATATGGGATTGCATACTCCATACCAGCCAACATTGTGTTCATTATTTGCTGGAAAAGGCTTGGAGCTACCTTCAATCCAAACGGAAATCGATTTAGTTTAAACATCACTTTATGCGTGTTTATTGCCAGGTACTTCGAACATTCTTCACTGACTTTAACCTGAAGGTAAGCCTCCGACAGGTCCGACTTTGAAAACACTCCACCTCCTTGTTGCTGCATACATTGTTTTTGTTGTTGTTGGAATTGTTGCTAAGTTGTTGTTGCTGTAAAGTGACTTGTAGCTTCTTAATTAATTCAGCATTTTCTTCAATTTTGCCAACGTATCCAATTTATATAAACAATAAATCTTCTAAGTTCAATAAGAGGGGGGCATTTTTACTTTCTGTAAGCGTTGCCAAAGTTATTTTCTTTTTCTAACGTTCCTCGTTAGTAAGTGTTCAAACAAAAATGAGGAAAAACTTACTTTCTGTAAGTGTCATAGATTCTTTCTAACATTCTTCCTTAGTTTGTTTTGTCGATTATTATTTTTTTTCTTGTGAACGTGATGTCAGTTCTTCAATACGGCAGTGAATGCTGGACAATATCATCGAAAATGAGGACAAAACTGGAAGCGGCCGAAATGTTGTTCTACAGAAGGATACTACGGATATCATGGACTGAGCATGCAAGCAACGATGAGGTGTTGGAAAGAATGGCAACAAAAAGGAAATTGATGCTGAGCATCAGGAAGAGACAACTGAAGTTCCTGGGACACGCAATGAGGAAGGAGAGCCTGGAGAACCTGATACTGACTGGTTAGATAGAAGGAAGGAGAGACAGAGAAAGGCAGCAGATAACATATTTGCAGGGTCTGATCAGGTGGATGACGGACAGGGCACATAGAAGAAGAAGAAGAAGAAGAAGAACTCGTTTCGAATTCTTCGTCGCCAACTGATATGTTTCGGAATGAGATATATATATCATTCGAGGTAGCTAAACGGTTTAGGCTAAACGGGTAGGACCATCTAGCAAGTAGATGTAATGGACAGTTCGCGTTGTATTCGTATGCTGAGACGTAGGCGTAGTCAGTAGACGTAGACCAATAGTCGTAGACCAATAGACCTCTAGTCGTAGACCTGAAGATCTCTATATGTCCTCGCCTTCGTCTGTATTTATGGCTGACACAAGCCAATCAAATTACTTGTGAGAGGAAACCAAGGTGTATGCATATTTATTACATATACATTAGATTAGATTATAAAAGAACGATGGTTCGCTTTAACGGCGGAATGTACAAACAATGTGGGCATGAAGTGAGACAAAAAAAGTTTAAAGTTTTCAACTGTGGTAAATACTCGCGAGTGACATTCCCACCACAACTACCCGATCGTTTGTATGGTTTGGGATTGAGAAGGACTGGCGTTGTCCTGCAACAAATTCATTGGGTAATTTCCTTGCTCAGAAAAAAAAAAAACGTTTTTTTCATTCCAATAAGTCCTTTTCAAGAAGTAAATTGCTGCAATAAGCAACATCGAGAAACAATTTGTCAAGATTCAAGTAAACCGCCAAAAAACCTTCTTTTCCGTCCAAACACACATGGGAAATGTACTTTTCCACTCAATTTCTTTCAGAGGGAAATGTTAGAAGCTTTCTTCAATATTTCTACGACGGTCTTCACTTTGGGATTCGCGTCATCAAACATTCATCGTTAGTATTTCGCTTGTCCTCCGAATCTTTTGTTTTTGTCATTCGGAATCAAAATAAGAGGGAAAACTAATATCAGTCGTGATCTTCGTTTCTCAAAATGTGCAACCAATTTTCGTTCTTGCAAATTTGTAAATGACGCACTAACTAGTTGTATTAGAAATAAAACGCTGAGTAACGACATTTCTAAGATGTCGTTAACATGGAGAAAATCTGACGGTCAGCACTAACAGTAAATGTGAAAGAATATGTAAATTCAGGTGATTTTCACATGCCATTTATATCAGAAGTCTATCTTTCAGAGACAATTTCTTGATGTAAATTACCGAGGCATCTGTGATCAGGCACATAGGGGGCCCATATATTTAGAGCGATATTAGATCTAAGTGATTGAACGCATACTGGGGTAATGGTTATCGACTCGAAATGTGAAATTGACGAGCCGTGTTTGAATTCCAGTCGAGTTCGTTACTTTTATTTCCACGCAAATTACCTTGGGAAAGGTATGAATACATCCCTTCTTCCCCTCAGCTATGGGTAAATAAGAAAACAAACTTAGCCCTATAACCTTCGTTGGAGATGGAAAACTTTGAATTCAAACAAGACTGGGCGTTGTCAGGTGAGCTTGCCCAAAACACACGATTGCTTACTACGGGTGATATACATGTACTGTTCCCACGACCCTCAGAAGTTTCAGAACATATGATCGTGGTAGGCCACATCTTTTTAGTGTGAGATTTGATGTCATGTGTTTAAAATCAATTTCGACTTTTTGATTAACTCCTATTTTATGCATAAAAGTTCTTCCCAATAGTTTACACAAATATCCCTACGATATTAATGTAAAAATATCCTATACTGAGTTTGATAGGATTTGCAATAAGATTGAATGTTTTATTCGCCATAAAATTTTCATTAAAATGGGTTGCTGTCTATTTCCCAGACTAAAATCTAATAAAATTATGAAACCTAAAATTCTTTTTTTTTTTTTTGGCAAGTAACTATTAGTAAGGCCCCCAAACCTTTCAGCACCCTAGTCTTGTTACGAGTGTTTTATTATCAATTATTGTAGCTATTCTTTTATTGTGAATGAAATGTTATCATATGTATAAGAAAGTAAATAGTGCGGACAAATTTCGATGCTTTTTGCGATTTCAGACCATCACGGGTTGAAGGGAAAATGATAGAACACGCCAGATAAGAGGTGGGGGTGAATTTGATCTTTTACTTCAATTTATGTAAATATTAGCAAATTTATATAATTTTTTCAACCATATTTATTTATCTTTTCATTGCAGAAAAAACAGAAACGGATTATACGAGCGTCAGTTCTGAAAAACTGATGAGACCGATCATCATCATCAGCAGCAACAACATCCTCATCATCAGCAGTAGCAGCAGCAGCAATCACGACCAAATAGCGTCGAACAGTCTGTCGACATTTCACCCGGAATCACCGACAGCAAAACTCTTGACTGCACGGGAATAGGACAACCATAACAAAATATTCTAAAGATATAAATGAATACCTGTAGCTAATTTTGGGCTATTTTTTTTTAAAGGCACCGGACGATTATGTCGACCTGCCAAACAATCCGCTCACCTGTTTTGCAACTCTGTGAGAATGAGGATGGAAAGAGAATTCGTTAGGCAGAAATGTGTGTATCCTTGAGTCGGCCTTTTTGGCAGAACGCCATCAGCTATAACACTTCAGATGAGAAGATTCCAAGCAGAGAGATATAAAGAGAGAGAGAGGTGGGGAGAGGGGAAAGAAGAGAGTGGGGAGGGAGAGGGAGAGTGAGAGGAGCGAGAAGAGAGAGACAGAGAGAAGAGAAGGTGAAACAAGGAAAAGAGAAGTAAAACAAAGGGTGAAATGGTAAATGCAAGATGGCGTGGAATAGAAATAAAATCTCTCTTGGATTCGGCACAGGTAGATGTTAATTCCAGGTAGATATGTGTGCCAAGAACAGTGGAAGAACACCAGACAAAATTTTAAAAAAAGAATTACGAAATCCCGAAATATTAACCAATATTTTACTTTGACTATATCTCCTTGCAACATTCTTGCAACCGTGTGAAGTCCAGCGATAAATCTGTTGAGAAACATGAAAACTAAATTCACCAAAAAAGGAAGAAAGAAACAAGAAACTTGTTTAAGTGTTTTCACCTTTTTCCTTCTTTTCTAATCATTCTTCTTTACTTAAAAAAACGCATTCGATGGAACCTTTTGTTTTTCCTAAAAATTAAAAGATTGCCTCAAAAGTAGTTTTGATAATAAAACTATTTCTGCAAACATTGCCTGTCGTAATTACTCTATGAGCAGCTTCTTTTTGAAAGTGAATTGCTTGCGCGTTACACAATCTTCCCTTGTGGACCATCAAAAATGGTTGAAGCAACAAAGCTTTAATCTCTAAGAAGATTTTTGTCATGACCGCCTGTCACTTCCAATTACATAATCACATCTGGAATGTCTCGTTTTTTAAAACACTCTTGAACACCTGTTAAATTAACTCTTCTTCTATGGAACTTGGTCTTTCACACTAGATCTTTTCTTGACAATTTTTGCAGAGGATAATTTAAATGTAAGCAATGGTGTCGTTGTTTCTTTAAAAATTAATCTTAACCGAAAACTGTAAATAGAAAAAATAAACTATAAAAACAAAGAAAGAATAGAAATGTCTTCTAGTTTTAAAATAAAACAAACACCAGATTTTTATAAAAAATGAAATGAAAATATTTTCTTTCAGTGAATAGGTTTGCAAGATGGCGGCATCTTCGACGGGCAAGTACCTGGTAGAAGAAGTGTCGCAAACTGATTCGCTAATGTACCCTGAACTAAATTTGAAAGAGGATGAAAGAATAGAAAGAGAAAAAGAAGAATCAGCTATAGCCGAACAAGAAAATCAAAGCGTCCGGACTAAGGAATGCCTAGGAAACGCGAGTGAAACCCAAAACCTTAAAAAGCGGCCCCAGGTGGTGAAACCTGGAGACGATGTTCCTAAATGGTTTTCTCAGCGCTGGATTTTTTGCTATGTGAGTCTCGTCGGAATGATGTTTGTTTTTGTGGTTCGTGTCGGTATGAGTGTCGCCATTGTTTGCATGGTCAAGAAAAAGCCGCTGTTGGAGAATAATAATTTGTCAATAGATTCATCCTGCATTTCGGCCATAGAAAACATGGATGAAACTGACCGTGGAGAGTTCGAATGGAGCGACATTCTCGTTGCTAATATTCTAGCCGGTTTTTATTACGGCTACACGTTTACTAACCTCTTAGGCGGATTCTTAGCCGATAGGTTCGGTGGCAGGAGAGTCTTTGGATTCTGTCTATTAACTTCGGGGATTCTGCTCCTGTTTTACCCAGTCTTGTCTCGTGTAAGCGGGTATTGGACATTAGCACTGAGAGTTATATCTGGCTTGCTCTCAGGACCATTCTTTCCAGCCGCACATTCCTTGTGGGGTCGCTGGGCTCCGCCAGTCGAAAGAGGAAAGTTGATAACTATTTCATATTCAGGTTCTTTGATAGGGAGCATTGTTACAATGTCCTTTTCAGGTTACTTATGTGCTAATGGATTTGATAACGGCTGGGGATCTGTCTTTTATCTGAGCGGAATATTCGCGTTTTTGTACAGCATATTTTGGTTTTACTTTGTGTATGAAAGCCCACAAACACACCCACGTATCACCGCAAAAGAACTTGATTTTTTAGAAAACGCGGTCAAGTGTCAAGCACGTGTCAAGTATATTCCATGGAAGAGTATAATGACATCAAAACCTGTTTGGGCAATTATTATCTGCCATTTTTGTTTCAATTGGTCCTATTTTACATTACTAACTATGTTGCCTCTATTCATGAAAGACGTTCTATATTTCGACATCAAAACCAATGGTTTCATGTCTTCAGCCCCTTATTTTGGGGAAATTGTCTCCTATAGTTTTGTCGGAACACTGGCCGACTTCCTCATCCGTCGGGGTCATCTAACAGTTCGTGCTACGCGTGTTTTTATGCAGTCGATATCTTTTGTCGGATCAGCCATATTTTTTCTCGCCATCGGTTTTATAAACTGCTCTAACGCCATAGCGGCTGTTTGGTTTCTGTTTTTCGCCGGAGCATTCATGGGTTTGAGTGGGGCTGGTTTTGTTGTAAACCACATAGACATTGCGCCCAGTTATGCTGGCCTGCTTTTTGGAGTGAGCAACACAGTAAGTGCCCTTCCTGGTTTCCTAGCCCCGATTTTGGCCGGGACACTCACCCCAAACGGAACGCAGGAAGAGTGGCAGAAAGTGTTCCTTGTGTGTGGTTCTTTAGCGTGTTTTGGAGCGATATTTTTTGCAATCTTTTCAAAAGGAGAAATCCAAGAATGGGAAAACAGTTTACATAAGGTTGGCAATGTTCGGAAAAATGATGACAATGCATTTTCAAAAATATAACCAACTATATATATATATATATATATATATAATTAAAAAGTTATAAATCCTTAATTTTATTATATATTGAGTTTTCTTTTATGAGTGTTCTGTTTTTAGCAATTTAATATTTTATATTAATTAGATAATTTTTTTTTGTATTATCTCCTTGGTTTTTTAAAAATTTGTCATTATTTCCTTGATTCTGATATATATATATATATAAATATATATATATATATATATATATATATATCCACTGAAAATAATAATAATACTACTACACTTACTAATATATATATAATCACACACACACACACACACACACACACACACACACACACATATATATATATATATATATATATATATAAGTAAAATCAATACTTAAGTAAAAAGTTATAAATCTATAATTTTATTATATATCGAGTTTTCTTTTATGAGTGTTCTGTTTTTTTTAAAGATTTGCCATTATTTCCTTTATATATATATATATATATATATATATATATATATATATATCCACTGAAAATAATAATAATACTACTACACTTACTAATATATATGTAATCACACACACACACACACACACACACACACACACATATGTATATATATATATATATCCACTCGAAATAAGTAATAATAATACTACTACACTTACTATTATCTATGTAGCAGAAAAATCCCTGAAGAGTGAAGACTTCACAGTTATTCCTTCAAGAAACTTCGAAGTCGGTATGACTGAAGTAACACTGCTTAGTTAAGTGACAAACTTCTCCACATTATTTCTATTAACAACCTACCTTGAGATCGAGCACTTTATTACAAAACAAGAAGTATGCGCGCTAAAAATATCTTTCTATCAGGAAACTACTGAAAAATACATAAATTTTTATATTAAGCATCATCAGAATTTAACACTATATATATATATATATATATATATATATATATATATGGGAGTGTGTCTCTCCTGAATACACAACACAAGATAAAAATCATCTTTGATGGTAGATGTTTTTATGTCAACGTCCTTGTAACCTCTCTGAAGATGTCTCATGTGAGCCGAAAGCTTAAAACCAACTTAATAAAAATTGTCCAAATTTTGGAGAATTTTTGTCTTTATTTTCAACTGAAATTAAAGCCAAAATACGATGTTTAAAACGGCTCATGATTAAACATAATAGACATTCATTGTCTCTTATATTTAACAGTATATGCTTAGAAAATTATCTCCTGTCCCCATACAATATATATATAATATATATATATATATATATAACTATCGTAGAATAAGTAAAGAACAGGTAGAAAAAGTGTCTTTAATCTAACATGTTTCACTTTATTGAGGTTCTTTGGTTACAAGACACAAACAAAAAAAACTTTTAATTTTTCTTTTTAATAAGCAAAGAGTCATATAAATATATCAATCATTTCAGTTAAAATGTCCCTTGTTTTCATTACATATGTACAGAATGAACAATATATGAAGCTCAGGTTTAATGTTACTCAATCTGTATAGCATCTCATTTTGCACAAATTGTCTTTCAGTATCTGAACATCTGTCTTATTCACCCCTTATATATATATATCCGTTGTGTGAAACCGCGGTCGGTGCTGGCTCGTTTTTAGATTTAGTGTACTATATATATATATATATATATATATATATATATATATATATATATATATATATATATTTCAGATACTGAAAGACAATTTGTGCAAAATGAGTAACATTAATCGGATCGTTGTGTGAAACTGCGGTCAGTGTTGGCTCGTTTTTAGATTTAGTGTACTGCATTTTTTGCTCTACTTTCGTATAGAGCACTTTACTGTTAAGGTTTTCGTCTTGGGTTTTTTTTGCAAACAAGCTCTTGAGGCATTCTTCTTGTGCTTGGTTTGTTTCTTTTTTTTTCTTTCCCTTTATTTAACCTACGAGGTAGGTCCTCGTTGGGTTATTGACGATTTAATTTACTGATAGGTTAGCATTGTTTTTTCAGACATTAGTCAATAATAATCAGTGCTGCTTTATTGTAATTAGGTATATATATATATATATATATATATATATATATATATATCATGGTTTCAAATCTTGCAATAGCTTGTGCCTTGGAGCTTTTTTTTCATTTTATTTAGAATTTTTGGTCAAATATCTATATCAGTCTCTTATTATCTATTCAACTATGACATCTATCTATCTATCTCTCTATCTCTCTCTCTCTCTCTCTCTCTCTCTCTCTCTCTCTCTCTCTCTCTCTCTCTCTCTCTATCTATCTATCTATCTATCTATCTATCAAAGTCTGTTCTAATGTATGCACCGGTAAACTTTCCCTTGAATAAAAAGAGATATACTCCTTTATATGTATGAAGAAACGCTTAGGCATATCCATGTTTACTAACACCTGCTGAATTAAGTAACCAGTGTTGATTTACAATATATGGAAAATGTCACATAATTTTATTAAAAACATGTTGCTATTTTTATTACATTCTTTAGCATTTGCTCGGCTCCCCAACGGTCGATAAACCTATATATCGATCAAATGCAACTCATCGCTGAAAGAAATTTATTTTTTTACAGAATTGTGGTTGGCTTATGTAGAACAGTGCTTAAATGCCAACATCTCAATGGCAAATTATGTCATTAAATGGGGTTTCCATCCATATTAGATTTAGGCTAAATATGTCAGGGGAATGAAACAAGTCATTCATGTCCGTTTCATCGGAAGAATTTGCTGAGGTCATACGTAATCCTTGAGAGTCACGTGACAGCCCATTGTTGAGGATATTCAGTGGCGGTTTGGCTGCGCATGTCGTACAGTAGATACTGGCTTCTGAAGAGGAACTGAAAATAGAAACACACGGAAGTACTGTGTCTCTCTTGGGCATAATACAAGTAAGGCATTCCTTTTTACTCAACCTGCTTGCCTTGTGCTTGAATCTCTGTGTGGAACAATTTGTGTCATACATATTAAGTGATCTATAATTTACTCCCGCATCAGTCAGGAACAAACATAATCTCGCTGTTGACCTTGAACGGGATCTACATTCTGTGGTGAATTGGGACAAGAAGTGGCTTGTCAATTTCAATGCGTCTAAGACCAAGCTGTTGTCTGTCAATCATCAGAGGCAACCTCTCCTGCCTCCCGTAAGCATGGACCAAGCGATTCTCCCTGAGAGCAATACACTGTGCCTCCTCGGCTTTACCCTCTCTTCTGATCTCAAATGGAACCACTACATCGAGTCCATAGCTAAATCCACTGCTAAGAAGGTTGAGTCTATGTGTCGGGCCAGGATGTTTTTTCCGCCTGAATCCATCCTGCGTATATACAAATCAACCATTCGTCCGTGCATGGAATACTGCTGCCATATATGGTCAGGCGCCCCTGCCGTTCATCTCAGTGTTCTCGACAGGCTCCAAAGAAGAATCAGTAATGTGATAGGTACTGACTTGGCGGCTCGACTACAGCCACTTCCTCACCGACGAAATGTGGCCTCCTTTTGTCTGTTCTATAAATACTTTCATGGCTTCTGCTCGAACGAACTTAAGTCACTGGTGCCTCCTCAACAGGTGTTTACTCGTGCAACCAGATTGGCAACTGGGTCCCACCCATTCACAGTTCTTCTTCTTCTTCTATGTGCCCTGTCCCTTCAGGGCGTAGGCGATCATAGTTCTCCACGTCTCCCTATCCGTTGTGGCTCTTAGTATGTTTGCTCCTGTTGCTCCTGGCAACCCCCGTTCCGTCATCCACCTGATCAGACCCTGAAAATATGTCATCCGCTGCCTTCCTCTGTCTCTCCTTCCTTCTATCTGACCAGTCAGTATCAGGTTCTCCAGGCTCTCTTTCCTCATTGCATGTCCCAGGAACTTCAGTTGTCTCTTCCTGATGCTCAGCATCAATTGCCATTCTTTCCAACACCTCATCGTTGCTTGTATGCTCAGTCCACGATATCCGTAGTATCCTTCTGTAGAACCACATTTCGGCCGCTTCCAGTTTTGTCCTCATTTTCGATGACATTGTCCAGCATTCACTGCCGTATTGAAGAACTGACATCACGTAGCAGTCTAGCACTCTTTTCTTCGTTTCTATTGAGATCTTCCTGTGTGTTAGTATTTTGCTCATCTTCTGGAACGCGTCCTTTGCCATGCCAATTCGCCTTCGGATCTCCGTGTCGCACTTTCCATCTCCTGTTAGAACACTTCCTAGGTACTTAAATTCTTGGACTTGTTTGATTCTGTTATCCCCCACCTGTATTTGGCATTTTGGGTTGTATCTTTTGCTGATAACCATGCACTCAGTTTTCTTAAAGTTTATTTGTAGTCCCTTCTTGTCACTCTCCACTGTTACTTTCTGTATGAGATCTTGCAGTTTCCTTTCCGTGTCCGCAATCAGTACTGTATCGTCCGCGTATCTTATGTTGTTCAGGTTGTGGCCTCCAATAACAAATCCTGGTGTGTCATCTAGGGTCCTCAAAATATTCTCGCTGTATAGGTTGAACAAATCCGGTGAAAAGACACATCCTTGTCTTACGCCCTTTTCTATCTTTGTGTATCTACTGAGATCGTTACCTGTCCGTATGCAGGCCGTTTTCTGCCAGTAGAGATCCCTTTCCCGAAAATGTCGAGGCTGCCTAGTATCTCCATCAATTCTTTGTGTCGTATTTTGTCGAATGCTTTCGCGTAGTCAATGAAGCATAGGTACAAGTCTTTCTTCATTTGTATTGCCCTTTCAGACAGTATCCTAATCATGAATATGGCGTTTCTTGTTCCAGTGTCTTTGACGAACCCGCACTGTTCCTGCCCTATCTCTGGCCTGATTCTGCTTCTCGCTCTATTCATCAGGATTCTGACAATCAGTTTTGTAATGTGATTCATTAAGCTGATAGTTCTGTGTAGTTCGCACTCGTTTGCACCAGGTTTCTTCGGCAGTGCTATAAATATCGACTTGCATAGGTCGTCTGGTATTATTCCGCTGCTATAAATTTCGTTTATTATGTCGGTAATTTTTTCTATGCCATATTCTTCTAAGGCTGTCAGCAGCTCTATCACTATGCCGTCTGGACCAGGTGCTTTGTTTCTGTTCATTTTGGCCATTGCAGCTTTCACTTCGGATTTTAGTATTTCTGGTCCATCCATCTCCTTGTGTATTCTCGGTTGTTCTCTCTTGTCGCAAAAGAGGTCCTTTATATATTCTTCCCATCACTGGAGTATTTCCTCTTTCTCTAATATGATTGTTCCTTCCTTGGATTTTATGCATCCTGTTGAGGAGCAGGTTTTTTGTCCTGTCAGTTCTCTTATCTCTTTATGCATCTCTGCTTTGTTGTTCTTGCTCAGTCTCTCTACTTCTGCACATTTGTTGTTGAGCCATTCCTCTTTGGCTTGTCTGCATTTGTTCCTTATCTCCCTGTAAAGTTTTTTGTACTCTGCTCCGTGTCTTGGCGTTATTTTTTGTCTCCTTTGCATCATGTGGAGGATCTCTTCGGTCATCCACTCGTTTTTTCTTCTGCGTCTGATTTCCTTTGGGGCTATGTTGTTCGCTGAGGTCACCATCGCTTCTTTTAGTGAATCCCATTTTGAGTACCCTTTTCCAATTTGTTCTCCATATTTCTTTCTCACGCTGTTATTGTATTCTTTCTGCAGGGTGAGATCGTCCTCTAGCGTGTCGTATTGCAGCCTTGGTGATGTGCTGGGCTTCTTCAGTTTTCGGAGTTTCACTTTTAGTTTGCAGATGACTGGGACGTGGTCACTTCCGCAGTCGGCACCTGGGTATGTTTTGCATTGGACCACTGCGTTCCTGAATCTCTTGTTTATAGTTATATAATATATTTGGTTCTTGGTGTCGCCTCCTGGACTTCTCCATGTCCATAAACGTCGTGGGTGTTCTTGGAATCAGGTGTTAGTAATAACCTGGTCATTGGCTGAGCACCATTGGATCCATTTTTCTCCTCTTTCGTTGCGCTCTCCAAGTCCAAAGTTGCCGTTCATGTCTCCTTCTCTATCTTTACCTACCTTTGCATTTAAGTCCCCCATTATTATCCTAATTTCTTGGCTTTTGCACTGAGCCTTGGCACTGTCCAGTATTGAATAGAAAGATTCTATTTCGTCCTCCGAGCTTTGAGTTGTCGGCGCATAAACTACTATAATAGCTATATTGAAGGGCCTTCACAGTTAGGTTATCCAAATGCAGACGACAATTCTACTCCTGCAGCTTCTTCTCTCGCACTTCCTGTCTGTGGAACTCGCTCCCATATTCTTGCTTCCCTGACGGCTACATCCTCCAGGAATTTAAATCCAATGCAAATACTCATCTATTAACCACTTGACTCTAGTTCTTTCCTCACGCCGTATATCCTTTTCTTTCTCTCCACCTTTGCAACTGTCATCACACCTGTATTCTCATCCTTCTATTGCTCCTTTCTAACTGGTTCGTCTTCCTCTTCACTCTCTTCTAATTAATCTTTTTACACTTATGTAGCCTTGCTCGGGGTGATACGAATATATATATATATATATATATATAGAGAGAGAGAGAGAGAGAGAGACAGAGACAGAGAGAGACAGAGAGAGAAAGGAAGGAAGGAAAGAAAAACAAACTCGTAATTCAAAAACTTTAATCTGGTTAATATAAATATTAAATCGATAAAAATACAGAGCTCAATAGATATTATCCAGCGCAATATAAAATATAAAGTAGAAAACTCAACACATAATTAAACGCTTATAAATTCAGAATTTATTTCGGTAGTTGTAAAATTTGCAAACTGCTTCTTCAAACCCGAAAAAACAAATAGTTTCATTTAACTCAGAATATAAAAAAAAATTAAGGTTGGCATAGAGGGGAAATAACATTAAGTGAAAGGTAGAGGTGTATACAGTTAAATATTGAGGCAACGGAAATGTCACAAAAATAAAGAACACACACACACACACACACACACACACACACACACATATATATATATATATATATATATATATATATATATTATAATCATATCGCTACATGCAAGGCATTTTACTGTCACTGTTTTGCAGGATTTACATAGCAGGAAAGTTATGAGAAAGAGTAGAATTTGCGTTTACAATTTATTGGTTTCACAGTAAAAGGGTGTGACCTAGTTGCGAATCTTGTAGCTTCTGTAATTTTATATATAGGGGGCACCAGTGAGCTAAGTTCGTCGGAGCAGAAGCCGTGAAAGTATTTGTAGAAGAGACACAGGGAAACCACATTGCGCCGGTGAGAAAGTGACTGTATCTGAGCCGCCAAATCGGAATCTATCACATTACAGATTCTCCGTTAGATTTTGTCAAGGACACCTAGGTGTATAGCAGGATCACCCGACCAGATATGGCAGCAGTATTCAATGTACGGGCGGATGGTATATATATATATCACACAATTGTCTTTAGTTGTAATACAGTTCAAATTCAAGCAAATGTTTTGAGCTAATAATCTGGTTCGAATACAAATAAACGCCGTCGTTTTGATAAAAAAACATTTAGTCATTATAAGCATTTCTACACGAAGTCGAATGAAAAGTTTCGTTATACGAGATTTAAATTTATGCATAAAAAACTTAAACGTAGATTGCAGGAGAAAAGCAAGAGGAGGAAAGATTTCGCTTGTGTCTTACTTCTCTACTTTGCCTAGATGTTGAAATTGGTCAGACAATTTGAAATAAAAAAATGTTCTTAGTTCGACTTTCTTATTCTTTCTTTAACCAACATTCATCATAAAGTGAGCACAGCTTAACCAAAATGATAGATGGCCGAGTTGTATTTGTAAAAAATACAATGACAAGACGAATATCACTGAACCGTTCTTCAAACACTTTCCATTACACTAGAATATATTAGTCGTAAAAGTGATGTCATGGCTTTTCTGAGGGTACTTAACACTTCCCCGTTGTGTATTCGATTATAAAAGAATGAGTGTTTTTGATTTGATGAAGAATTCGAAGAGTTTTTCAGTACCTTGGAATTGTTCAAACTATTGAACTGACAATAAGTGTTGACTCCGCCGAAATTTGTTGTAGTCTGAAGATGGTAGGCCTGGAAAATTCGTCTCATATCAAAGAACTTGCCAATAGCAGTCACTTGACTATTTTCGGCGTCGCATTTTTAACATGAAAACGAGTGTTGCCTATTTAGAATCGCATAATGGATCCACTTTACATCACTAGTGAGTTTATTGCTCGAAATTAATATGGCGCTTGTCTGTGTCAACTAAAAGGAGTAAATGTTTAAATGTTTGTGTGGTGGTGTTTTAGCGTAAAACTGAAGACAGAACAAAACCTCTTTACTAGGCTTTACCGAACTAATTTCACAGTCAATAGCAAAGGCAAAGGCAAGTAGTAAACGCAACAGTAAGTAGTAAAACACAAGAGCATGCAGTAAACGCAAGAGCGGGTAGTAGTAAACGCAAGAACAGGTAAACAAAATGCAGAAGAAAGAAAAGAACTCAGCCTTTTAAAAGGAAAAGGAACGTGTGCAAAATCACGTGCAATAGAAATTTTTACTTTAACGAAAATATAACAATCTCCCCCTCCCACTATTAAGAGAGATTGCAAGGTGTATATATTATTTTTATTTATTTATTTATTTATAAGTCCAGTCGCTGGACTGGTCTACGAATCCTGCTAGACCGCCGTGGGGGCAGTTCACTATTCGAAGGACTGGCAGGTCTTTGGGAAGGCTGATTCTCTATTTCCTCCGCATTAAGTGTAGTGTCAACTGGACTTGTTTCAATCAAATGGGCCGGGTCTGCATTTGCAAGGTCGGGTCGAGTATTCTCAGCAGGACCCTGATGTTCATCAGAGCGTGGAAAGCGAGCCAAATGTCTTAGCGCCACTGAATCCTCCCGGCCGTCATCATGCCGTATTCTTGCATGAGTAGGGTTGGCCTCGAGGAGTTCCACCACCTCTACGATCGGGTCAGACTTGCTCCCGTTGCCAAACCGTTTCAGCAGTACCCTTCCAGGTTCGCAGAGCCAAACAGGTAAGGCAGTACCGGTAGAAGAGCGCCTTTCTAATTTGAACAAGCGTTCGTGGGGAGTCATATTTGTACTAGTGCATAGTAGGGAACGAATAGAATTTAAAACATCGAGCAGAACGTCCTGCCAAGCACTAAGGGGTAACCGTTTAGATTCCAAGGCCAATAATATTGAGTGCCAAATAACGCCGTTGTAACGCTCGCACTGACCGTTGCCTCTTGGGTTGTATGCAGTGGTGTTACTGCACCCAACCCCAAGTCTCGTCAGGAATTTTCTGAACTCCTCGGACACGAACGACGTTCCTCTATCAGAATGGATGAAAGTGGGGAGTCCAAAAATAGAAAAAATATTCGTCAGGCACTTGATTGCGGTTTGCGAAGAACAATCACGGCACGGGAATGCAAAGGGAAATCGACTGTACTCATCGACGATAGTAAATAGGTAACGACATCCTTTCGATGATGCCGGGACAGGCTCTTTGAAGTCTACGGAGAGGCGCTGAAAGGGAGCAGTAGAGCGGATTAGTGTATTATTAGTAGGGCTGGAAAATTGAGGTTTTATTTTTGCACAAGTTGTACACTCGGATGTCACGCGCCGAACTTCATCAATTGAGTATGGCATATTTTGTGATCGTATAAAGTGCCAAAAACGTTGAACACCAGGGTGTATTAATGAACTGTGTATGGTCCTTAGCTCCTCCAAGGAGGAAGCAGCAGCACCACACACTCTCGACAAAGCATCGGCAACGGTGTTTTCACTTCCGGGACGGTGTTTTATATCGTACGAGAACGGGAGAAGCTCCATTTTCCACCGAATGATTTTATCATTTTTAATTTTTCCTCGGTTAGCTGGCTTATACATAAAAGATACGGCTTGCTGGTCTGTTATAGTGCTTCCCAACAAGGAGGTCCCTCCATTTTCGGACACATTCAACTATCGCGTAAGCCTCTTTTTCAACTATGTGTAGTCGTATTTCAGATGGGTTTAATGATCGGGAAAAGAATGCTACAGGCCTATCAGCCTGTAAGAGAGTGCCTCCTATAGCTTTCTCTGAGGCATTGGTTTCAATAGTAAATGGTAGTTCGTCGTCGATAACCTTTACAGATGATTCGGCAACGTCTTTCTTAAGTTTTTCGAAAGAATTCACAACTATAGGAGGCATGGGAAATTGTTTATTTTCAACCAGGGGACGAATTTTGTGTGAATACTTAGGTATCCATTTCGCGTAGTAAGAAAACATACCAAGGCACCTCTTTAACGAATTTGAATCCGAAGGAGGAGGCATTTGCAAAAGAGGTTTCAAACGCTCAGGGTCAGGTTGAATAGTTCCGTCACAGATTTGGTATCCAAGCAAATTGATAGAACGAAGCGAAAACTTTGATTTTTCTCGATTTATTTCGAGGTTGTATGTTGAGGCAGCCTTTAAGAAACGTTCCAAGTTAGCGTCATGCTCCTCTTGAGTTTTACCACAAATAGTAATGTCATCAATGTAAGAAAAAGTTCCGGATAACTTATTTTCAGAAATAAAGGAATTCATAAATCGTTGAAAGGCAGAAACCCCATTAGTGACACCCATGGGTATTCGTTTGAATTGATACACACGATTTCCAGCTTGAAAAGCCGTGTAAGGCCGATCTTCGGGACAAATTTCGATCTGGTAGTAAGCTTTAGACAAATCAATCGTACTAAAAATATGATACTGGGCAATTCGGTTTACGAGATCCTCAATCCGAGGCAAAGGGTACGCGTCAAGTAGTGTGAAACGGTTAATGGTTTGGGAAAAATCAACCACCAATCGTTTCTTTCTATTAGGCAACGAAGTCACAACAATTTGAGCACGCCACGGTGAATAGCTGGTTTCAATGACATCGTCTTCAAGCAGTTGAAGAATTTCTTTTTCAATAAATCGGGCATTCTCCGCACGGTAGTTTCGGGATTTAGTAGCAATGGGTCTGCAATCAGGGGTCAGGTTTCGGAACAATTTTACAGGGGCACAACTGATCCTGGTTAGCGCGCAGATTTTTAAAACTTCCTGAGATCCACCAAAAGAAATAGTAATACCCCGGTGTAGTTTCAAAAACGGCAGTCCGAGTATAATGTCCATACAGGAGTCAGGAAGCACAGTAAGGTCAATCTCTTTATATTCGCAACCATTGAAGAAAACGTTCTCGGTGCAATATTCAGACAGTTTAAGGGAAACGGCGGATGATGCCATAGAAATTACGGAGTTCCGTTTTAAAGTGGGCAGTCTCATTGTTTTGACAATACGGGCACTGATAAAATTATCAGAACTGCCGGTGTCTATAAGGGCAGTTAACTTTTTCTCTTTTAACTCCACAGTTTCGGTGATAGGAGGGCAACTATCACCACCTTTAGCACGGGCCCCTATGATAGCAGAAGAAGAACGTGAATGTGTCGGTAGAGTAGAACGGCAAACTTTAGAAAAATGCCCGAGTTTACCACAGCTTCGACATACCTTATCGCGGGCAGGGCAGAGGCGGCGGTCGTCCTTAAAGTGACGTCTCCCTCCACAGTTGTAACACTTGCCACGAACAGGAAGGGTAGCAGAGAACAGTACAGAGTCACACTTCATTGGAGAATCAGAGCAGAATTTTTAGAAATACCAGTGGCCTCCTCGGCAGAACCGGTCAACACATTTTTAGTTCCAGTAATAGAAGTAACGGCGGCTGCTCCAATCTGGGTGGCATACGATTCCGCGCGAAAGTGAGCTTGTTCTAAAGCCCTAGCACATTGAGTAGCTTCTGCGAGAGTTAGAGTGTCAGTTTCAAGGAGCCTAGCACGTATCAATGAGGACTGAAGACCACGAATAAATGCATCACGGACAGATTCATCCCTGTAAGTGGTGGCCGTTACGTCTTTAAAGCAACAGTCAGCGGCAAGTCGATTCAAGGCCTGAAGGTATTGGTCAACAGACTCGCTTTCTTGTTGCAAACGCGTAGAAAGCAGATGTCTAGCATGAATAACACTTGGAGACTTGTCGTAGACACCTTTCAGTAAGTCAACAGCATGTTCAAAGCCAGAACAACCCTCGATAACGTCAGCAACGCTGGGACCGATGTTTAAATAGAGAACTTCGAGTTTATCAGGGTTTAACGAAGCAATAGTTGAGAGGTAGTAATTAAAGTTACGATACCATAATCTCCAAAGCTTGCTGGCCTGTGGGTCTGCCGAGGAAACATCAAATTTGTCCAGGCGAATTATTTTCTCCATGAGGAAAATAGAAAATTAGTTCGGTAAATTGTGGTGGCGTAAAACTGAAGACAGAACAAGACCTCTTTACTAGGCTTTACCGAACTAATTTCACAGTCAATAGCAAAGGCAAAGGCAAGTAGTAAACGCAACAGTAAGTAGTAAAACACAAGAGCATGCAGTAAACGCAAGAGCGGGTAGTAGTAAACGCAAGAGCAGGTAAACAAAATGCAGAAGAAAGAAAAGAACTCAGCCTTTTAAAAGGAAAAGGAACGTGTGCAAAATCACGTGCAATAGAAATTTTTACTTTAACGAAAATATAACAGTTTGATTCTATAAATTCACGGGGAACCCATTTTCTCAGCTTCAATACTACAATTGGCTGTGATTGTGACAACAAAGACAACTGCCTAAACGACTCTTGTAAAATTTATTTAACATCGTGTAAGTACTTTATTTAAAAAGTTTAGCAGCTACATAATCTTATTGCAACTTGAAGATCAATTCACTCTAACAGTATGATCAATGAGAAACTATAGCTTTCCATCGTCGCCATATTTCTTATCTATTTGCAGCAAATTTGCATGCCTCTTCTGATGCTATTGATAATCTCGGAATGTTTCTACAATTTGTCAAAAGTTTTGTTTATCTTAGCTAATATATTGTCTATAATTTCATCTCACTGGATGCTGGAGAGTAGCTCACTGCAAAGATAGGCAAAAGCCTGGATTGCTTCTCGCTTTATCGGATCAATGGGACTTCAAAGCGTGTTGTACTTGTGCACATGTGCAAATTGAAGAAAAACAAAACCTTTTTTTTTCGGTTTGACTTCCATGCCGAAAAAATCGTAATATTTTCAAAGCGGAATATTGACCTTCTGAAAGGTCATTTTGCAGTAAGCAACTAGAATTTCGTCACCGACGTACGTAGTTCAGCTAGCAATTTGCATCGCCATCATCCTCATCGTCTTAGCATGACTCTGCATTCGGTTCTGATTGAACTGGTCGCTATTGACACTTGCATCAATAGCTACACTTATTTGCTATTTCCTTCTCTTGTGTAGATTGATTCTCCTTTGATACTTAAAAATATTGTAAACAGAATGCATATCAGAATAATTATTCTTGCTTGATTAGTGACCGGGAAAGGATCTGTGGAGTTGATGTCGGGTCCGATGCTCCCGAACTATACATCATGGAGTCTGGTAATTATGATGAGATATCGCGAACAAAAGAAAGAGCTGATGTCACATGATAAATAAAACAATTGGGTGATAAAAAATTTCAAGTTCTTGAAAGGACAAGGCAATAAAAGAGATGTTATTTAGTTTGCTCACCGCCATTCTTGTCGCTTGCTCAACTATCAGTTGCAAATCTGACGGTAGATTTCATTAATAGTGAAACAAGACAAAAACATTATGGCTGTTCATTCACATTCTGCGCTCAAACTACCTGTGTCATTAATGTTTCCTTCCTGTAGTGTTCGTATATATATATATATATATATATATATATATATATATATATATATATATATATATATATACGAGGAATGAAAATTTGCTTTCTGTTGACGACTCGGTTAAATAGTCCAAGTGACCGGATGTCATAAAATATACATTGAATAGCAGGAGTAAAGGATTGTCAACAGTCATAAATTATTGCAAATATTACTGACAAAATAAGGCGATCATAGCTATCCTTATGTATAGTGCAATAAAAAGTAAGAAAGAAGAATCAATATTAGAGAGAGAGAGAGAGAGAGAGAGAGAGAGAGAGAAGGAAAATAAGAAAGAGAACAAGTTTGAGGGAGCTGGAGGGAGGCAGAGTCAGAAACATTCGAAATTAACAAATAATATAGAAATAGGTAGGTAGATAGGCAGGTAGGTAGGTAGGGAGAGAGAGAGAGAGAGATTGAAAAGTGGGAAAGAGAAATAAATAGAGAAAGAAGAAAAAAGGAACAGCAAAGTAAATAACAGGGAGCAGGAGAGACAGAAAAAGAGAGTAAATGTACGATGGGAGAAAAAGAAGGAAAAAGAACTGACGAAAATGTAAAGGCGAGCAAAAGATGACAGGCAGAATAGAGAAGATCAACACATATAGGCGAGCAGAATTGGGAGAGGACAGGGATAGAAACAAAGACGATATACGCATGCGTAAAAGGCAATGAAACCGGAAAAGACGAATGTGAGATGGTCATTGCATTGTGGTGTGTCTTTTTGTCAGAATGCACTGTCAGAATACACTGTTTCTTTTGTCAGAATACACTGGAAAATGGGACGAAGGCAAATGCAAGAGATGAGATGAAATTTCAGCAGGAATCGTCTAATTCTGGTGCAATGGATCAGCTGCTAACAACGAACATGTGATGAGTTGATTTGTAAAGTGTAGCTAGCGAAAACCACGTCTACATAAACTGTGACGTCTGAAGAGAGACAAGGTGATTACGTTAGAGCATTGATTCTTTATTCTCTTTCTTTCTTTTTTTGTTTTCTTTTTACTCTCTTTACTAAAGAGTATGAAATTCGTCCTTACTCAGCTAATATCTTCGCTCTATCATTCGCTAGTCTAGCTTGTCTGCTATGCTTTTTCTTACTCGCGATTGACTTAAATTCGTTTAAGTTTGATGAATGCGTTTATACAAGGAAAATTATTTTTCTCCTGATTTGTAATTGTTTCTGTTAGATTTTTCCCGACTTCCATATTTCTTTACTAAAAATATACTTGTAAAATATTAAAACGAACTATGCAATGTTTAGAGACACGAATATTAAAATGGTTTTTCGTATAAAATATAGCAAAACGAAATCTCAGTTTAAAAGTACGATGATTTCCTCTATCTGTCTATCTCAATCTGTTCAAATCTATCTATCTATCTATCTATCTATCTATCTATCTATCTATCTATCTATCTATCTATCTATCTATCTATCTATTCTAATCTGTTCAAATCTATCTGTCCTAATCTGTTCAAATGTATCTGCCCTAACCTGTTCAAAACCTATCTCTGTCCTAATTTGTTCAAATCTATCTATCTATCTATCTATCTATCTATCTATCTATCTATCTATCTATCTATCTATCTATTCTAACCTGTTCAAATCTATGTTAATCTGTACAAATTTATCTGTCTGTCCCAATCTATTCAAATCTATCTATCTATCTATCTGTCCTAATCTGTCCTAATGATAATAAGAGCACGCACCTGATATAAGAGCGGACCCCCCCCCCGGTCTAGGCTGCTAATGCTGCGCTAACACCACCCAACCACAAAAAGAAAAATTGAATCAAGTCCTAATTGAACGTGGGTGGCCATCAGTTAACACCGACTCCATATTACATCGTACTGCAGACATTAATTTTTATTCCTTTAAAAAAAAGGACGATATAAATTTTGGCGCTCTCATGCCTTCTATTTTATTTCCTCTTTTTATGTAAGACTAGAAAACTTATGTAAGACTTTTTAGTCACCGATTTTGCATGTCTTTTTTCTCCCGATTTGTGAACAGAAAATGTCCTGCATTTTTAAAAATATGACTATGCTAATTAGTTACTCTTCATTGTATCAACAAAGCAGAGTGCTTCATATGATATGTGGCTTTCAGTACACTCCCAATATGTGTGTGTTTGTGTGTGTACGCTCGTGCGTGTCTGTAACGCCTTCAGCAGTTTGAACAAGATCAAATATGATTTGTGTATTTGACCCCCATACACTTGACACTTTTTATGAAGTGACCATCCTGCTGAATCGATTCAAACGCAGGTTTTGTAGTCGGAAGCGAACTACTCTAACCAGTTACCCTTACAGACAGACAGACAGACAGACAGACAGACAGACAGACAGATTGATACACAGAAAGAACGCAGGTTTTATAGTTGGAAAGCTAACCGCTCTAACCATTCGCTCTTACAGACAGACAGACAGACAGACAGACAGACAGACAGACAGAACGAAGGTTTTATAATCGGAAAGCGAACCACTTTAACCATTCACCCTTACCTGCAGACAGACAGACAGAAATCAGGTTTTATGGTCGGAAAGCGAAGCACTCTAACCATTCGGCAAACAGACAGACATGCATGAAATGAAATGCGAAAAGTTGGAGAAACACAAAAGTATTTGAAATCTGAAATCTGGAAAAAATGTATGAATGAAAAAGAAAATGCTGATTCAGGAATGGAAGTTGGTCGATTTGTTACGCAGGTAACATTTGGAAGGACTCATGTGAGTCCGGTTATAAAAAAGAACGAAACACGCAGTTCAAACAAATAGCAATAAATGTATCAACAAAACACGTTACTGAAGAATAAGAAAGAAACGAAGTTGAAGTTATGAACAGTTCAATACAATTTTCAGTCTGTGTATCTGAATTATTTCCATGGCTTGTGAAATATCTTTTGGCCGCTCCAAATGTCAAAGGGAAAAGAGAAAGCGCTTTTCAAATATATCGCGCTGCCTATGATTATTGTCAGGGGCGGTAATCCAACGATATCATGAAAGCTGACGTAAGGAGAATTTTTTTTTCATAATAAAAGATGAAGAATCTTTCCAATTTTTATAAGATGAAAAAAAGAATGAAATTGAGGAAAATTTGGTAAAAAATATAGCAGAGATTGGGGAAAAAATGTAAGCGAAATACGTCAGAGAACACAAGAAACAAGATGTATCAAGGAAGCAAGGTAGGAATTCAATGTACAAGAATGGTAACAAATATGTATATAGAATATCGATCGTTCTTGGAAAGTGGATTTTATACTAAAAATAGAAACCATAGAGAATCGTTTCACTAAATAGAAATTCGTGTGTTCGATTTTCCACCATAGTGTTATATTTGGTGACTATATCTTCTGCTATTTTTAACATTTCAAAATGTCGGTCAGTTCTCCTTGTAACTATGTTGACCTTTCAATATTATTTTGTCTCTCACACAGTATGCTTTGTCTTTTCAAGGAATGGACACTCATATTTCACCTCAGATTCATGAATTTTATTGATCTTGAGCGAAATCATATGCAAAGCATCCAAATTTGGCTAAGGATGCTTCGAAATGATTTCAATTTTCAGTTTGAAGTGTAAATTATCAAAAATAACTTTTTTCTTTTATCTTTCGTTTTTGCCACTTATTCATAAATTAAAATTTCAAATAGTTAAAATAATTGAGAGTTAGGAAGGCCGTAGTTAGAGAGAGTATTGAAGGAACAGAAGACTCGGTAGAGGAAACAAAGAATATGAAGTTTATTAGATACTCATGCATAGGCCGAATATACTTGATTACATCAACGAATCTTCAAAATCTCCTCTAATATAGCGGCTTTCCATAACACAAGAAGATGGAATAATAATTATCAACGACAAATAATTAATGAATAAATACAAAATAACCGAAAGTTATC